>JAZGTI010012702.1:0-15475 GCA_036877585.1 Botia kubotai
TTTCTGCCTTCCGAACACTTCTGCCTCATTTCTGCCTTCTGAACACTTCTGCCTCATTTCTGCCTTCTGAACACTTCTGCCTCATTTCTGCCTTCCGAACACTTCTGCCTCATTTCTGCCTTCCGAACACTTCTGCCTCATTTCTGCCTTCTGAACACTTCTGCCTCATTTTGCCTTCTGAACATTTCTGCCTCAGATCTATCTTTTGACCACTTCTACCTCAAACCTGCCACACGGACACCTCTGCTTCCTCTGTAAATCTCTCAAATGTATCAAGCTTTTGCCTCCCTCTGGTCTTTTCCCCCTTAGCAAATCAATAAAACATTTTTCGGTAATAGATGTTCAGTTGTAAGTAATCTTTTCTCCCTCAGTGCTGTATTGTTAGTGAGCAGCTGAGGGCTAGCAGAGATTAGCCTGCCTCAGCTCCTCAGGCAAGACCCCTCAGAGAGCAGAGGCAGAACTTCAGGCGACGCGTCGCATAAAGAGGATCTCAGCACGGCCCTCTCAGCTAAAGCTAATTTCTGATCACAAGCAGTTGAGTGTGTAAGACTGGAGGCAGTCCTCTTTGAAAGTGGCACGTTTAGGCGCACACATACGCGCAGGCACGCAATTTCCAGCCATTTTCTCCAGGGGAGTGCATGAGTGCTATTTCCAGGGATCGAAGTGGGATCAGAGACAGAGCTCTTGTGATGTTTTTCTCCCTCTTTACCTCACCTCAGGATGTGTGTGCGTGTACTGATAGTCCCTATGTTGTGGGGACCACATGTCCCCCAAGTATAGTAATACCAGTGCATTTTGACCTTAAGACATTTGTTAGGTCCCTATAAGGAAACAAGCGTATAAATTATACAGAAGTATCTGTTTTGAATATGTAAAATAGCAGACATTTCTGTGATGGTTAGGTTTAGGGGTGGGTTTAATGGGTAGAATATACAGTCTGTACAGTATAAAAAACATTACGTCATTGGAATGTCCCCATAACATGAAAACACAATGTGTGTGTGTGTGTGTGTGTGTGTGTTTGTGTGTCAGTTCAGATAGTGACTGTTTTGCTTACATGGGTATAACTTGAAATCTACTTCATTGTGGGAATCAGCTAATGGTGTGAAAACAGCTTAATAAACATACAAAATAATGTCTTAATGAAAATCTAAATATAACAAAAATTTAAAATGTGTATCAAGTAGAACGTTGTGCGTTTTTCACACTGTATGTAAATACGTACGATTTCTAGCATTTACGTGGTAACTTGTTGGTAACTAGCTGGTCTGAATTGGTTGAATTGGAATCAGGTTGACGCTATAATTATCAACAATGTGGTTAGGAGTCTGGGTTGCGAACAGACCGCCAGCGCTTGCCCTTTAAGCATGCTAAACATGCTAAAAACGTATTGACCTAAATGTTGTAATGGACTAACATGGCTGTTCTAATGCATCTGTAATTTGTTTTAGTTGTTTGTGAATGAACATTTCCTGTAAGCGTGCGGAAGTGTTTTTGAGAGCACATTTGCTTGTATCGTTTCGACGTCTCCGTATGTCAACATCTGTCTGACAGCTGCATCAAAGTGGATAATCTCTGATGGATGGATACCTTCCCACCCCCTGTCCATCATCTCCATACATGCATCCCGGTAATGAGGAAGTTTGCGGAGGGATGCGCAGACTCATTACCGCGCTTTTTCTTTGGGCTGAAAAAGCTCTAATCCCACAATGCAATGCTCCCGCGGGAGCTTACATCAGCATAACAAAGGCTCCGACCTTGTTATATCAGAGGTGGAGATGTTTCCAAAGCTCCACGTGGTGTTCAGTGCTACGTCAGCTGGTGAAGGTATAAGGGTGTGTAGGAACAGGTTAAGTCTTCTGGTGAGTGCTGGAGATGTGTTTTATCTGACAGGTGTTGTTATGACAACCGGCTGTGTGCGTGTTACACGGTTTTGTTGTTATCAGGTGACAGGTACATGCAGGAAGGTTCATGTGGGACAGTGTGTCTAAGACATGAACGCATAAAACACACGAAACTGTTGATGGTGGTTAATCTCACCATGCATGGCCAGCGATTGATATTACAGACAATGTGCATTTCAGTTATTTTAACTACAAGATTAAGCAACAAGTCAAGTTTGTGATTGTTTTAAAGCCTCTCTACCACCATCTCCGTTTGAAACATACAGTTGCAGGTCACTTTACAAACTTTCATCATGCATGTTGAAGTCAAAACGTAGCCAAACTGACATTTTCTGGAAAATCAGACTCAACAGCCTAAATTATAAATCATTATTATAAATGTACAGTTGGGAATTTGGGTGAGGAGTGGAGATGGTTTTGAACGCTGATCTGTCATGTACTTGCTCAATAACTGATTTTGCTCATTTGCGTTATTGTCAAAGAATGTTGCCTTTGAATTGCTGTATATTTGTCCCAATTTGACCTTCGGTGTTTGATTGGTTTATCTTTGTTTGGAAGTATTTTAACTGTATTTATTAAAAAATGTTGCAGGTGCCACTGTAACACCCTACGTGCGTTTAATGAAGCCCCTTTTATGAATCAAGAGGCGTCTGCTTTCCCTCCCAGCCGTAATTAAGTCTTCCACTTGCCTGAATCATTTGTTAGTTCTTAATGGATCCGCTTGTATCACGAGGGATGCTCCGCGCTCGTGATGATTGGTCCGTTCTCACAAACAGAATCTGTTACCATAGCAACCACCATGCCAACTGGGTCTCTGACTCCCTGGACTATACTACAGTCGAGTTTGGCGTGATCAGGCACCTAAACAAAAACAAATCAAGGGCAGGATGGGTACAGAAGTGCCTCGTTGCCTAAAGCACGATTCATTGCAAATAGGAAAATGTAGAAGTCAAATTTAGTCAAATATTAAGCAAATCTCTTTTCCAAACTTTTCATCTTAGGGGAGACTCTAAGTGCTCTTGGGTTTGATACGACATATTTTCTGTCTGAGAGATGCACATTACATCACGCGCCGCGCTGCGTGCCGCCCCGCAGAGGCTAAGCTTGAATGAGTCAAGCCTGCGAGTGTTTGAGAGGAGAGAGGTGTGTGTGTGAGACCGAAGCTTAGTTTTACGCGCTCAAGAGATTGCCGCACAACACAGCTTCTTCATGGCTTGCCATCGCTACCACTTGTGAGTAGATTTCTGAATCGTGTGTGTGTGTGTGTGTGTCGTCGTGCTGGAAGTAATTTCAGATAAGAAGAATATGGAGGTTTGCAATTGTTTAAGAACAAAAGATGTACTAAACCTCAGGCACTGCGTTCTATACAGAACGATCACATGAGCGTGATGTCAGATAAACAAATAGTAGCATTTTCGACAGCTTCAGACATGCATGTCTTGTTATTCCACCCTTGTCTTTGGCATACGACCTTATAAGACCATGATATGTGACAGCTTGTCTGCTGTGGTAGCTTGGTGCTTTTTTATTTAAACATTGTAGTTGTTCATACAAGGAGCAAAATGTCCTGGTTCACGTGTATAATTCTTACGTAGACTGTAGACGTGCAGAAGCACGCAGCACGTCTAGCGAGTTTGCCGCAGGCTGTATCTCTTTAAGCCGAGGGCAGAGGGATCAGGTCGGCTCTGTACAACAAGATATCTCACGAACGCAGACCGAAAACAAAGTCCACAGTGTTTACGTAGCTCTGATGATGTCACGGGGTCTATTTTTAGAAACGGTATAAGGCAGCACTTTCAGACCGTATTGGGAGCAGTGCTGTTTGTCTGAATGAATAAACCTCTTTCAGAGACAACATCTAACATAACTAAAAGAAACTTAAGGGGAGTCAGCAAGACATTTTAGTGACTATAAGTTTTGAGTCTCAAAGTCTAATTACACAAGTGTGGGTTGTTACCCACGCTTGTGTAATTAGAAAACCCTCTTAAATTAAAATCATTTCTGTGAATTCCAAATTCCAAAATAAAATTCCTTTGTCTGTTAGATAATATTTTAACTATAGCTGTTGAGGAAACGAGCGAACATACGAAACACACACTAGCATCTATTCAGTCAAATGTCAGTTATATAATAAAAGTAGATTTTATGAGAAGGGTTGATCTGTGTTCTTAAATACTTTACATATATAGTAAATGTCAGCTTTTTGTTGTGTTTTTATTGGGATTGTATTGTGTTTTACAATTGTTACTTACATTTTGTTCTTTCTGTTTTATGAACGTAATATGTATCATTTAACCTAATCATTTAACTCTTTACATTTAGTTTAAAAGCCTGTGATACGTTATTTAAAGGCAGTTTCCTATATCATAAACGTTTGTGATTAAATTATTTATTATTTGTGAGCACAACCAAACACGGTTTTTGTGTTATTAATGCTGATTGGTTCATTTTCAGTGTGTAGCTGTTTTTTTATAAGTTATGACGGGAAAAAGAAGGCGGTTCACACTGCCTGGTGTCAGCTGTGGGGGGGGGTGGGGGTGTGGTGGTTGTTGCATAAGGCCCATGATGACCCATGTTTCCATCTGCTCTAAGCTCTCTCCCCCTGCACATCTTCCAGTGCTGCCCGCTGAGCCTCGTCCCGGGGGGGAGAGTGGAAGGGGGTTGGGACAGCCTTTCAAGTCATGTGACGCTCCCTCAAGGTCACCCTGGTCACGCGTTACTTCTCCAGAGCAAGCCATGACTAATCACACCTTTTCTATTTCCCTCCCTCTCTCTCTCTCCCTCTCTCACTCTTTATTTAATTTCATACATACAATACATAATTGTCTAATAAAGTCCACCTTATTTTTACCTGTGCTTTCAGCAGCGTGTCCGACAAGGTAAATAAAAAGAAATGTACAAATAAATTTACATTTGAATTGAATAGTCATAATAAAGGCAGTAAAAGGAAAATGGATAATAATAATAATAGCAATAAGCCACATACAATTCAATAAAATAAACATGAATTGTATATAAATGAGCATTAATAAATCTATGTTACAGACAGGATCCAAAATGAATGGTGAGGATCATACATATGTCTTACATACCGTAAATGAGCATTTTTGCATTATTTTTGTTACAAAATGTTTTATCCCTATGACAATAGAGTTAATTAGTTGTTTTTTATAACATTGCCGAGCTGTTCTCAATCTCGTCGTAAGTGCACCTGTCACAAAAACCTTTATTTGCAAAATAAGCCTGTTTGAAGCCAATCTTTCCTCCTATTTTGCAGTTGCTGAGTGTTAATTTTGGACCCTGATTACAGGCATACACAGATCGCTCTTTGTGAATATAGTGATCAAAGCAGCAGGTTTCTGAGGGTTTGGAGTTTTGCTAACGCACGTGTTCCCTCCCTCAACAGCACCTGCGTTTAATTTTTCTCACACATTTTTGGGAACCGGTGAAATGAGGTTTAAAATGTCTTTTTTTATAAACATTGTATTAACGTTTTTGCCTGGTATTAAGCACGCTATTTAAACTTTAAATTCTGTAACGCCTGTAACGTGATACATAAAATGTTACTGACAGAACAATTTTAATAACTTTGAGGGAACTTTTAGTGAACGTTAGCCGATGTTTTGAGCGTTCCCTGTTAGCTAGGTATTTGTGACGCGTCCGTCTATGCATTGTACGTGGAAGAGAGATTCTGCCAGATGATGTCTTCTGTTTAGGGCCCGATAAAATTCCAATTTGCTTTGATTTTTTACTTTCGTGTTCCCACTGGTCCAAATATGCATTATTGCTGGCTCTGTGATTTGATTTAGTCATATTTGGTTTTGTTCTCTTTTTCCTCAGCTTGACAATTATAGATCGTGCTCTCCAGAAAAGCACGACTGAAACAATCACATCACCATCCCTGCAGTTTTCAGCTCTGATTCGTGTTTAAATGTGTTTTTAGAGTGAGCCGGGCGGCAGTCTTGTCAGTGACAGTAATGGGCGTTGACGTTGTGTCTTCCTGGAGGGAGGCGTTCACATTAGCCTGTGAGCAAGAGCCAGACTCCAATGTGGAGGTCAAAAGAGCAGAAATACAGCATTAATCTGTCACTCAGTGGGCTGATGGGATACATGCTACTAACACAGTTGTGTGCGTTTTTATGTCATCCAGTTTGTGAAATTGTAGCATCATGACACCAGCGTTCAATAAATAGTTAATTTTATCAGTAGTAATCCGCTAGAATAAGCAATTCTTCTGACAATTAATATAGTTTAATTATGTAACTGTAGAATGTTTGTGGTCACCAACGACTGTACTGTAGCAACTGTCGCATTAAAATAGAATTGAACTGATGTTTGATCATAAGGTGTGCACGTTCGGTTTTGAATGTGACTCGTATTAGAATTAACAGTTGAAATGATGTGTTATGTGGTTTCTGATTTTGAAAAATTATCTGTCACTTCTGCGAAGGTAAATATTTAACACACATCGGCTGTTATGTCACAGTATAACGCATGTGTGATCTTTACGACGCCAGCAAATAGATGCCGAAGCTTTAGATAATTAATCATATCAATTAAACGTATGTTTTGTGTGCAGTATTTCGACAGCGTTAATGACGCATCAAGTCTCAAAATGTTAGCTGCTCAGTGACATTTCCAATGGTCTTCAGTGGCTTTAAACCGGAGATTACCAACCAATTAGTTCCTTAATTAATATTCTTTGTTTGATCTCAATTTAAATGTATATATAGCGCTTTTTTACCGTGTTGCATTATTTCAAAGCAGCTTTACATTGCAAATTTCATTGTTGTGTGAGATATACAGTATATTAGTAAAACTAATTAGTGATCCTAAGATTGTAATCGGTATATCTAAATGTGATCTAAATAATGATGCCGGTATTCTTGCTTTGTGAATGCTGTGCATAAGTTGTGTTTATTTTATTGATGACGTTCATTTCCAGCAGCACAGTCAGTGATTGCTGACACAAGCAAGTAATTGATTGGATACATGAAAGAAAATCCACCTGTCTTTGTATAAAGCTCACGATCCGCATTATCTTCTCAGACCTTCTGCTCTGCCTCACAGAGTTTAATGGAATTAATTATGAAGACTTCATCTTTGTTGGGGTAAAATAAGCGAATCTTTACATTTGAATGTTCGGACCAGCGCGACATCACTGGAATTCGTATGGGCACAGCACGGAACCGTACGCATCTCATCCATCAAACATGAGACCAAAAATATCGAAAATTTAGAGAGTGCAGTGTCTAATATCAGGAATACAGTAGTTCAGGTAGAATATTTAAAAAGGTCGTATCATGAGGAATGATATTTTTCTTGATCTTCCGAGATGAAAGAGCTCTACGATGTACTACGGAAACACACCGTAACTTTAAAAACTCCAAACTTTCTTCTCAGTTTATTGAACTCGAAACGAAGCAGCCGCCCAATCATGATTTGTCTCTTGCGTCTCAGTTTTTAGTGGGTATTAGGGGGCAGGACATTATCCTTATATAGAGCGTTTGATTGGACAAAAGTCTGTGTAGTGCAACATGAGTCATCAGTGTTTTTCCCAGCAGAGAAAACTACATTTTATGCATGTAAATCTGCTAAATGTGCATTTTGGTGCCGTTTATGGGTGTGCTAGCGTATAGATATAGCATATAGCCACAAAACTGATTTTGATTTGAAGGTCTCTTTACAGAACATTAAGCGTGGATAAAGGATGTTTTAGCAGCCTAATTCAGACGGTCGTGCAAAAGCAGACATTTCAGCACTTTGAGTTGTAAATCCCTGTGACTGCTATCTCAAACAGCAGAAAGTGAGACCAATAACCGGTTCATGTTTTCCACACTGGTCCTCAAAGGTGGATGATGAAAGCTCTTTGGTTCCGACAGAGCTCTGCTGGAAGGGTCGGGCCGTGACCCTCAAACCTTCCAGACAGAATTTTCTCAGTTAACCTGTAGGTTGTGCTTCCCTCAGGATGTTTAGTGCTTGTTCAAATTACTGGGCAGGATCACCACGTCCACGACGAGCGAGATGAAAGCTTTGTTCTTGATCTCGGATGGATGACTCAATCAACCATATAGCGAATGTTGTCGTCTTATTCTGCAATTTTTCCCCTGCCAGCTGTCCTGGTCCACTGCTACAGCAGAACAACGTTTCAAGAGTGTTTGATGGCAGTATGAAAAATGATGAATGTGGATTTAGTCTCATGTTTTTTTTTTGTTAATTTCTCTGTAGTGTATATTGACAGTTAGTGCTTTAATTAGTGAGGTTTGCTAATGCAATCAATTACATTGTTATATATATTATATTGTTGCTCATATTTAAAAATAAAAACTTGTACTGTTGGATCTGCTTAGCTGAATGATTCTGTGAACCTTCAGTTTGTTTAGGAGGGTTGTGATGGTACTTTTCTAAGACAGCGGACGTCTTAATTTATGGAGTTCAGCACTTTTGACTTGGGCCAGTAAGCGATTGCTTAAAAATGCTTTAAACCACTCAGCGCTCCCTAGTAACCACATAGCATTTCCCTGGCAACCACCTACAGCACCATGGCAACTCTTGTGGCTGGGAGTTTTGCACAGACAGGAACTGTTGGCTTTTCTGAGAAAAATGTAATCTAGTTTTCCCCTGCCGTTTTGATTTAGTTACGCTGTGCCCGTTTACTGCGCGACACATTTGGAGAGTCGGTTTAGTTTTGTTTTGTTTTTTGCTTTGAATTGTCTGCGTCGCAACTCTCGCGGCTGTCAACTGCTTAACAGCACAAACCAGCAGGCCTCGGGTGACATTTTATTCACCTTTCATCTTTATATGGAATTATTTAATTCGCTGACAACAAACAGTGACTTCAAAGCAAAGGTTGAACTCACCATAGCGGCCGCGTTTCATCTCCGTGTGAGGAGCGTTCTCGGGAAACCGTCCCGTCAACCTCAGAAATATCGTTGCGTCGTTGCTTTCCACTAGCACTGTTAGTGCACTGTGGCATGGATGTATATATAGATGTATCCCTCAAGTCTCTTTGAGTTCTTTAATTGGGGAATAGAAGAAAATGCTGTTATATACAGGCTGTTATCATTAGAATATTTAAAAAATGTGCATTATTCTTAATAAAGAGTCGTTGACGATCGAGTGTAATGAGGCCGAGAGCCCGCAGCACTCCAGTAATTGTTTCATCAGTGTTAAGGGGCCACATAAGATATCCCTTTAACAAGAACAGCCATTTTGGGTTCAGATCTTGTATTTTAAGCCTCATAATGAGTAAAGTTGATGAGTTCTAATGTAATCGGTCTCCATCCCAGCCAATGGATCTAATATTACAATTCTTTGGTCTGTGATTGAATTAATTGCCTCGTATTCTCATGCGGTCATTAAATACTTAGGCCATTAGACCTCGGTTAAATGTATTTAAAGTGGCCTGGCCAGATTCCAACAAGCTCAGATGGCTCGCGCCCCTCAGACGAAATAAATACATGCAACGGTTTGTTTGCAATATTGTGTTTGATGCACTCCCCATTTAGCTCGCCTGTATTTGGTTCGCGACTGGCATGTTTGCTCTCAGATGTGAAAACGAGTCATTTAATATGCTAAACTCACATCTGACCCTGTTCTGCACCCAGCTGTCCTCATTTGCATATGCAGCCATTTGTCTCTGTGTAATTCGTATGTCTGCGACACTTGAACCGGGCGATTCATTCATATGATCGCAGGAGGATCACATTTATGAATGTGTTTTGCCTCTGGCAAGCAGGAAATGCAAATTAACGTATGGAATATTAATGAGGCGGTGGACTGCAGGGGTGATGTATTTGTCCACTAGAGGGAGCACCGATCTACCGGTCACTTGTTCAGATGCATGACTAGGTTCTAGGAGCTGCCTGATGGGTGTGCAGTACTAAGGAACATTTGGGAAATGACACGTGGTGGATGGGTGGTTCATGTATATTAATGTATGGAACATCACTTACAAAACATCAGGGTATTAACATTGGAAGTATTAAGTGACTGCAAAAATAATCATTAAATCCAAGTCACACAAATTTTGTTCTGGGGTTTTTTTTGTTTGTTTTAATTTTATTTTTAAACCACTCCCAAACCATTGTATTTTTTTTACCTCTAATGTGTTTAAGAACCACAGTAACGGTTTTGAAGCAGTTACTGCGCTTCTAAAATAACAGAACTTCTCGAAAGCATGAAAAGATAAACAATACAAGGAAAAAACGGTTTTTGTTCTGGGACTGATGCTAAATTCTTCACATTTTGTATCACTATAATGCTTCCCTGAACAGAAGGAATGACTATAAATGGCTAGTATTGACAAAGCACAAAGCCCGTCAACCACAAGGAAGAGAATAATTTGGACTCTGAAAGAAATGAGACGCGTCAAGCAGTGTCATTACCGATCCACTTTAGGGCGTTTGGAACTATAAATGGATGCGATTTGATGTCATCCAGATATGGGTGTGAGTTCCTCAGGACAGTTCCTCAAACGACTCTCGCAGGAACTGTCCACAGGCAGCTATTGTTCAAACCACGAGTGGGGAAAAAGGGGCTTTCTGGAGACCTTTAAAAGGGAGTGATCATAATAATACTGGACTAAAAATACAAGAAAAGATATTCTCTCAGTTCCTCTCACCACAAACAAGAGCAAGGTCGTAAATACACATCTCAGAGTCCCATTTATCCGAGCCCCAAGCAGGACACCAACAGGAAATAAATCCTTTGAATCATTTTTTCTCCAAAAGTAATGGATTGGAGGCCATCAGACAAGAATCGCAATAAAAGACATTTTTTACATCAGCCAGTGTGAGTATAAAGCTCCTCTAATGTTTTAGATGTTTCTGAATATTCTCTTCACTAATGAATATTAGGACACTGGCTTTTACTCTATTTTAAAAAGGGCCAATTAGAATATCAGCCATGCACATATAGGCTGCTCTCGGGCTCTTGAGTCACGCTGCATTGCCACGAGGTGCTGGACACCATTTACACTGTGGCAGCATGGGAAAATATATATAGAGATAAATTAGTCTATCTGCCAGAGTGCAGAGCTCTTCACAGATAGCCATCTCTCAGAGAAGCGATATTGAGGCCACAAAAATACAGCCTACCTTCATCATTTCAGCCCAGACCCCATCTGGCCCCACGTGCCTTGACAATAACTCCAATTACGCACCCACCCACCCATTTGAGGAGGCCGAGACCTCTCGGGGGTCTTTAAGACGGCCTGGAAGCTTCGCGTAAAGCCCGGCTGTATTTAGCGATTATTGGTTTCCGCCAATCAAATCGGAGAGGTAAAGATAGCGCAACATCGAGTCTTTTATCATCAAAACGCATCTCTGAAAGAAGGTGCCTCTTTCACCAGAGGGAACTGAAAGAAGCCATACAGCCCTGTCTTAAAGGATGTTACCACTGGGCTTTCTGACAGACAACACGGTTTGCTGAAGAGAGAAGAGGGATATAATGAAGTTAACACACTGGAGCAGACAAGATGGAGTCTGTGAGTGCAGAAATCGTTCAGAGTGCCGGTAACACGCGTTATTCAGTGTGGAAATCGTTTTTTTTATACTCCTCTAAATCACAGGATATGTCTGGCCATTTTTGGACCGAGAACAGAATAATAAAACAATAAAACGGATCCAGTGAGCAAATAACAAATCAAAACTTTTAACTTGCTAAAGCCTTCCCTAAGCCTTCATATTTAGCCCGGCAGATTTAATGATCTCTGTATTTCACTAGAAAACAGTCTTATGGGAGACATCAGGCCCAGGGGATAAAACATTACAATGGAGCAAACACAGTTATATAATCAGTTCTTATGTATATCCAAACAGCGCCTGAGACTTTGCAAGCAACCTGTATTTACACAGCTGGTGTCTCTGTGTGAAACACTCACTGGTACGTTTTCCTGCACATTTGTATTTTTACTGTGTCATACAACAGCGGTTATCCAACCCCAAATAAATGTAATACGACATTTTAATAAATAATACGACTCTTTGGTAGTGGTAGTGATGGTAGTGAGGCATATACAGTATCTGGCATAGTACAAATTATTTTTCACTTTGAATTATTGTTTGATTTATTATTATTATTTATCACGTAATTCTTTTTTTTGTAAAATAATTGATCCATTAGGAAAAAACGCTCCTCCTTCACATTGATTATATGATTATGTTATATTTTATTATATTTTATATTATATTTTCATTCGTATTTACATATATTTCTAACGTCACATATTTTTATATATTTATAACTCGTCACATATGTTCTATTGATTTATAACAGGGCAGATCAGGAGAACAATGCAGGGTGATTTTATGCCTGTTCAAAGTATCGCGCTCGCAACAATAACCCCGAGACCTTCAGGGCAGTTTTAATGAATTCATTCTCAGGCTTTGAAAAACGATCTTTTATATTTTTTATAGTCACCATCAATAGTTCTTAAATCCATTTGGTCTTGTGTTAAATGTTTACGTCCCACATTACATAAATGACCATCTTTTAATGTATAGTCTGGATTTCCGCCGTAGAAGCTAGCGATAACTGACCGCAAGAAATGAATATATTAAATATATATGTATATATACCTATAGGTCTTATATATAGGTATATATAGGTCTTAATTACCGTCAAAGTGCAAAATCTATGCCTTTGAGATTTCCCCCGGGTGGAATTCATGATTATGATATCCTGTGTAGTAAAACTGCCATTCACATGCATGTGTCCGGGGGCCATTAACTGGTGCTGAGATCTGTTCATTAACAGCAGCGTGGCTTGTGCTTCCTCAGGGTGCTGACCGCTGTCATTAGCACCAGAGAGCCGCGTGGCTCATTTACGGGGAACGCGGAGCGCAGCTGGGTCCTGAAAAGACAACACCTGGTGTACAAGAGGGACTAATGGGTGTGTTTGGCCCAGTCTGGCAGCTAAAGAGCTCCTATGCCTCCTCGATTAAATATTTATTATTATTATCAAGTTTTTTTAAACGGGCTAAGATATTGGTTGAAAAAATTGGTTGAGTGAGTTTTCCCACAAACAAGCTCTTCTTTATTGTCGAGACTTGAAGACTTGGATCTTTTCCAAAAGGCGTCTTTGTCCGTCCTGCCTTTGTTCTTTTCCTCTTGCTTTCTTCCAATATTCCAATATTTATGTATGTAAATAGGGCCGGACAATTCCTTCAAACTCCTATGTGGAAATTTCTGGAAATGCGTTCTGTATAAAACAGTAATCACGTCATTGAAAACGTCTCTCTTCTGGGTGGAAAAGGACAACAGTCTTCTCAGCCATCCGAATGATGGATTCTTCCTCGTCCGTTCAATAGTCAACCCCTCTCAGCCCCCTCTCCTACAAAATACTCCCCCTAAACTACCCACAAGACAAAAGAGCTGTTTGCTGGGATTCATTAATGAGGAAGAGGGGACATGTGTGGTCATATTTAGGCCCTCATGTTTACGGGCTTTAAACAAGTAAAAGGGAACATAAAATTAAAAGCAATTTAGAGGTAAAAGGCAGTCAGGAGGTTGTGGTTGGCTTTTAATGAGCTCACTGTATTGTGTCTGCGAGCTGAGTACTGGCGATAAAACATTTCGATTACCTTTAAACTGACAGAGATCTTATTAAATGAAGACTAACCTCTCTGGACATTTCTGGGAAATGATGAAATGTTGAATGTCTTGTATTGAAATAAGCCTTTGGCAAGCATCACTATTACAGTGGTTCATACATACAGGCTTTATCATTTGAAGAATACAGTATACACCCTAGAAACCGCATAGCGACGCGATAAAAAACACATTTCGAACACAACAGCGAATGCATAGCAACACCCTGGCAACCATTCACAACACCCTAGCATACTGACAAATTTGCCAGCGCCATTCGCGTATTCTTCACGGAAAACAACGTAATTGCTAAATTATGCTCGTTTTCGCAGTATTCGATTGAGAGTCGTAACAAACAAACAGTATCAACGTTATTGAAAACTACACAGAGCTGTTTGGCTGCTTTAGTACCATGTACTAAGACAAAGAAATCCCTGATCTGCTGTGCCAATCTTCTGCCAGGAAGCTCTGTGTGCGTCTGTGTGTGTGTGTGTCTGTGTGTGTGTTTCTGTGTGTGTGTGTGTGTGTCTGTGTGTGTGTGTGTCTGTGTGTGTGAGTCTGTGCATGTCTGTGTGTGTGCCAGGCTGTGGATGGATTTTCAAGGGTTTAGAGGGCGTGAGAGGGAGCAGACAGATCTGTTCTGGGTTGAGTGAGGAGCTGGTGTGGCCCGCATAATGACAAGCATCTCAAACACAACACACACACACACACACACATGCATATATTAGTACATATATTCTCTGGAGAAATAAGCGCCTGCAGGGTTTGGTAATTACTGGTCATGCTACCTTGAAATGGATTGCTTGAATGTGCTATCATGTGTTTAAAAAATACTTATTCAGGCCATTCCGGTTCTTGAACAATGTGGTCACAGCATTTATTTCTTGCATATTTAGATTCAGTTTCGGCTTTTGCAATATAATGTATCTGCGAAATGCATAATGTGATCAGATATAAACAGAATACTTATTTTCATAATATTTTTTTTTGTAACACAAACCATAAACGCCCATAAATTCTTTATCAACATCAATAATTCTATAAAAAGGAATGTGGATTTGTGTGTGTGTTTCATCATTTTAATCACCTTTTAGATTACAGCTCATTTAATATGTTAAATATACATATATCATTTTACACTTTTCTGTAAAACCACTATATAGATCTTGCATATAATATTTCATGTGTGGGGACTTTCTGTAACATTTACCTGAAATATAAAGTATAAATACACTATTTAGTCTTTTAAGTGATATAAAGCCATAAAAAAGGAGAAAAAAATAGTTCAAAATTCATTTAGATTTACCACAAAATGTCACACTGCAGGAGACTGCTGGTACTGCTTGAAAAGTCATGCCAACTCTCCAATTGCTTTCACACTTTAACTTTTACATTTTAAGGCGTTTTTTCCTGGAAACCAAAACTGTTTCTCATAGAGAGTATAATACTTCTCAATAAGACACACCCACTTCTCTGTTCAGTAGCCAATCAGCAGTCATGTTTGGACTTCCTTTAAGCGTTCTACGAGCTGTGATTCTGTATCCTGGCAACGGGCATCAGCATATCTGAGTGGGGTTGTAAATCAGCCAGCCTCTGTTTGCTGAGAGTCAGTCCCTGCTGATCACCATGTGCTTCTAGTGATTAGCACACACATGGCTGACAAAGGAGTGAAGCATCAGATAAAGCACAATTAATACAGGCCCAGGCAGGGGGGCGCTGGGGGCTTTGTGGATGCGATGAAGCATGCTGGAGCTGGACTCTGTCATCGGCCGTGACAGACAATGGAAGCAGCTGTAATTCAAAGCTGAGCTGTGGAGATCTGTAGTGGGTTTATCGTTTTGGTTTCGTTAACATTTTTAATACGTTTTCTGGATGTTTTGAAAAGAGGTTTGGCTAGATCCTCTTTAAATCCTTTTTCACATTCACTTCTCCTTTCACACACAACACAGTTTGTGTCACGGTCCTGAAGCAGCGCCGAGC
>JAZGTI010012703.1:0-15474 GCA_036877585.1 Botia kubotai
AGCTTTAATTTTGCACTTATTATTAAATTATTCTCATACTATCCATTCATACCCCATATATGATAGTATAACATGCATAATATCGCCTGTTTTCTTCTACCTGTTTTCTCTTGTCTGTGTGTCTGTCTGTGTGTCTGTCTGTGTGTGCTGTGTACATTTATCATACATGTAAAGCTGCTTTGTAACAATGACATTTTGTGAAAAGCGCTTTATAAATAAAATTGAAAATTGAATTGAATTGAATCTACTTTATATATAAATTTGACTAGTCTTTAAAATTGTGCCTAACCATTTTGGTTAGTTTAAAAGGCCTAGCATAGTACTATAAACACAAAACATTACAGAGGACAAGTTTAGAAGAGTACAATAATTTAGTGTTACCATGTTTGTCTGTGGTCAGTGCAGATAATAAACCAAACTAGATGAAAATGTGAGTGGTGCTTGCCATGGCAAAACTTGCTTACATAATTGCACATGATGTTAACATGTTTTAACATGATGCTAGCATGACTTAGCATGATAAATATACCGAAATACGGCTTATTCTTGATTTTAGGAGGTTGCTAGGGTGATCTAAATGATGTGGTCAGGATGTTGCCAGGGCAATACCTAAAGCCCACTGACAGCTTGAGTCAAATAAGCCCACCCATGGGCATCTGCAATGTTCTAATGTTGAGATATGGCTTCTTCATTTTCTACATGGTTGCTAGGGTACAGTAAATGGTTGCTAGGGTGTAGCTAGACAGTTAACAGGGTAAAACCAATAAATAAATGTGTGTGTAAATCAAAGTAGCCAACTCCCATGTATCTAGGATATTCTGGTACTGAGATATATATCTAATTCATGTTGGTTGCTAGGGTGCTCCAAATGGTTGCTAGGGAATGGCTGGACAGTTTCCATGGTAATAATTAAAGACTACTTGCCAGTCTGAGTCAAAAGAGTCTCTATGACATTCTGATGCCTCACCTTTTTAAATAAAAGTCAATGGGGTGGTTGCTAGGGTACTGTAATACCCACCCCCAAGTCTCTACGCCATTCTGATGCAGAGCTATGACATCACAAGGATGTGCCCAATGTTACGTCTATGGGATTTTTTCAATGGAAATCTATGGGGCGATTGCTAAGGTACTGTAACTGGTTGCCAGGGTGTGGCTATGATGTTGTGATGTCACCATTTGTTGCTGCTTGTTAGGCCGTGTGATGTGAGCCCACCCCCAAGTCTTTACGACATTCTGATGCAGAGCTATAACGTCACAAAATTTAGCCCAATGTTAAGTCTGTGACACCCTAAAAACATCGTACACCCAATCACTTAAAAAGTCATAGCACACCCCTCCTCAATAAGCCAGTCGATTTGACACCTCAATTATGGGTCAACGACAAACCGTGCGGGACGTAAGTTAAGTTTTGTCCAGTAAAATAAGTATGCAAGAGAGTAATAGTGATGCTTTGCTTCGCAAGCACCATTAATGAGTGATTCTATTGAGTTGGTGTGAGATTAAGAGAAATGTGTTGTCTTTATGAACAAAATATTCTTGTACTTGAGCACATATGTGTTTATTTGTCAACCAATTATAAAACTCAGAGGAAATTTTATTTATTTAAATTATATTAAATGTATTCCTCAAATTAAGTTCTATGCATTTGTACACTGATGGCTTGCAAGGGATGAATTTGTGTCTGTCCTGTGACAAAATACAGAACTACAGCCTTCATCTAAGATGATGCGTTTGATCTAGATGTTATCTCCTCTTTCATTAAACATATTCATTAAACTTAGCATGTTACCTCAGAATGTCCTGTCTTCCATATTAAAAAGCATTTCAATTCCATTACAGCATTCATGTTTTAAAGAGTACAATAAACTAGGATTAGCCTAATTCTGAAGTGCAGATAAGATGAAGCAAGTGACTGCTGCAATTTATGAGTTGGTTTAAGAATATGTTGTCATTATAAAATATTTATTAAATATATTAAAAGACTTATTGTCATGTGAATCCCTGTAGTGGACAAAATATAGAACTGTTTACACATAGGAGATAAAATGGTTAATCATTGATAAAACTGATGAAACTAAATGGTCTCTGTTTTCCACAGTATTTGTGAACCTGAACTTTCATACACAACAAAACAGTCATATTCACAATACAGACATTATAAGACAGTTTAGCACAGTTTAATGCATAATATTATGATTTAAATAGATATGTATTATTTAGCTAGCCTGTCAGCACCTAAAACAGAGACAGCAGTGGTTCAAAATCTTATGATCGTGTGACATCATTATTTTGTCTGTTTGTCAAACGCCACGTCATATGCAATCATTAACCCACCCAGTGGCCGATTTCATTTAAAATTCTTACAACTTTTGGTGTCATAAATCAAACAAGCTCACTGAGTTTTGTTCCGATCTGCTTCTGTTAACCTTGTCTTATAGGTGCTCAAAACAATTGTGTACAAAAACACTGCACGCCAATATTGAAGTCTATTGAACTAACTCTAGAGAAGTTATAGTTGTTTTTGTGTTTTTTTTCTCACATTATATTACCACCAAATGACCACTGTGACCACAGATCAGTCTCCTACATATGTGTAACAGATTTGGTGATATATCTCATTCTCATATTTCATTCCCTTCCCGAATTATAGCAGCATAACCAAAGTAGAACCCTCTCACTTCTAACATTCCAGCGTCCCATGAATTGAAATTTTACCTTTGATAATTATTGATAATTAATTATTGATAATTGTTTGTCCAATTATTTGGACAAACAATGGAGGAGTTATGTGCATTTTAGTGTTTTTGATCGCTGTAGTGCCCCTTATTGGCCGATTTGGGTAAGTCCTTGTGTCTAAGAAGCCTGCCATCATGAAAATCTTAACCAAAACCACAGGGTTTCAGTGTTTTACATTTGAACCTCTAATATTCCTAAGGAAAACAATAGAAACAAGGCTCTTTGCACTTTCAGTGATTGGGCCCTATACTATACTAATGTAACCTGATAATATTTCATATTTTTAATTTGTGTGTTAAATTACTGAAGCATTTTTTTATGTTTTGTATTGGCAAGTATATTAAACGACACACTCTGATTATGTGTGGCAGAGGATAAAGCTACACTCCACTGGCCACCACTGAAACACTGATGTGTGCTTTCAATTGTAGTGTTATGGTCTTATGGTGCTCAATGATCCTCATCCTTTTCTTTTGTTTACTTAAAATTCAAAATAGTTTGTCCTGAGCCCTCTCGCCACAAAATCATTGTATACATGCTGTGACTCAAGCCATCAGACGAACCCAGAGGTTACCCTTAGCCTTAAGACTGCTCAAGAACAAGACCTAGTGAAAGTGCTGTTTGATCAAAGATCAGGTGCATGTCTGCACTGACAGCTCTTGAGTGGTAGAGAAAATGAGGGTGCAGTGACACTGTGCAGGGGTCTGGTCTTTTCTGTCTTCAGTTATGGGCCAGTGTTCATAGGTAAGTGTATTCAGCCCTGGTCCCAGATAAGGTGAGTTGACCTCCTTAACTACCCAATGATTTTCAGACACGACGCAGGGCACTGAGCGTTCAGTAGCACCTCTCACAGGAGGAAACACCTCTGAACATCAGCTCCACACAAAGACATAAACATACACTCACTCATGGGTGCTTCTCAGCTCAAAAGTTCAATTTTCAGTACATGTTGGAAATAATAAATCTACCTTTCTTCTTCAAACATGTGATGTTTTTTTTTTTACCAAAGACCTGAGGGTAAGAACGGAGGAGGGGGCCCATGTTACTGAGACTGTCTCAGAGGGCTTCTTCTCAAAGGTATTAATAGGGGCAGAATGTCAAACAGGGTAAGACTTTCAAGATTAGTGAATCCATTTAAACAATATCATTTATGTGGACTTTAAAATATGGCTTTGCATCTGTAAGCATCTTATAGAGTTTAAATGAATGGAAACTTGAAATGTTGTGACATCTAAATCAGTATCACTTTAATTAGTTATATAAAACTGATGTGAGAACACACAAATATGTGACAGATAATGTGACAAGCCTGGTGTGTATGAACTACGACCCAAAATGTTAAATCTCATTGTTTCGTGAGTGCAGACGCTTTTATCCTAAGCGACTTACAGTACATTCACGTTGACGTGTAGCCTGCTACTATGTTTGGTGTAGTCTTTCATACAAATATTTTCACATTCAGACGTACCGGTTTGATCATTAATTACGCTCAAAATAGTAATTGCTTTAATGATGAATAGATGTGTTACTTAGAGCTTCAAAATCTTGGGTACCATTCACTGCCATTTTAAAGCTGCGAAGAGCCAAGATATAATTTAATATAACTCTGACTGTTTGCTTGGTAAAAAAGTCACGTTCTACTACAATGCCTTGAGGGTTAGTAATTTATGCGCAAAATATAATTGTGGGGTGGATTTTTCCTTTAAGAAGATCTTCCCCATTTGATCTCAAGGATTTACTCCAGTTGTTGGATAAAATACAGAGGGTTAAGGGTGTAGGGGAGGAGGCAAAGGAACGTATTAGGGCGGTCACATAAAAACTGCCGCAGAAGTGGATACACGATCAGTCGGTGATGTTCTCAGTACTCCACAGTACTTGGGCATCTTTTGCCCAACAGAAATCTGCTTTTCCATCAGTCTCTCATTAGGAGTAGACTCAGTAGGACTTCGAGAGGATATGATGTGGAAATAATGACCTAAACATTTCCTCCAGCGTTTGGACTTTTGTTGTTTGAGGTGTCCTCTGTTGAAAATCTTCCACAGTCTTTTCATCCTCGGGATAGCGTTTGCAGCTCTACCAATGGTAAGTTGGTACGCTCGTATTTTAAGAATATCCTAAAGTTGACAGGCGCGTTTTGATAAAGTCACACCCATAACATTACGACTGAATTTTATGTGTGAGCTAATAATTTTAGACATTTTTTGGACTAATACGTGCTTCGCGTGAATTCGCGTTTTGGTTACTTTGCCCGTCAACTAAGACACGCGATGAATACTGCACGTGAGCGACGCGACGGATGAGAACGCTCCAGTTATAACGGACAGATCTGTCTGCAGAACTGTCGTGTGCTGAAGCGTGCTGGTCATCACTGGCGATGTTATTGTAAAGTTACACAAGCCTCAGTGCTTCTGTCTGTGTCTCAGTCGCTATTTGTTTACTGGATAGTTTGCATAGCGTTTAGACCAAAAAACAAATACCTGACCGCGCGCATTTAGGAGAGTCGCCAGGTGGATCAGAGCTTCCACGGCTGGTTAGTCATATATTTATGTTTACCCATAATAATAATCAAGTCAAAGTGTACTTTATTGTCATTCCAATCATTCAACAATGTGTTCAGCAGAACGAAATTTCAGTTCTCCAAGCTCTAAGTAAGGTAGACAAGGCAACATAACATGTAAGACATTATAATAATAATGCGTCCCAACAGTGTAATAAGGTTTCTTATTCATTTTGTTCATTTCTTGTGTACTTCACTTCCTTGTTCGTCTTGTTCGCTTCATGACATAAGTGGTACCAATTTGTGAAGGCATCATAACACTATTGAGCTATGAGTTTGAGAAGGTTGTGTATGAATATTGTGCATCAGAGTGAGACTGGTGTCAACAGAGGAACATGCTGGTAAATCTATCCATTTTAAACGCTTGTCTAAAGAAATTGTAGATTATTTATTATACTATTATTTATACTAGTTATTTTTTATATTATTATTATTACTATTATACTATTGTTATACTGGTGTAAAGTGCTGCAGAGGTGTGCTGAGTGAATCTGAAGTAGTACATCTGACCTGTACAAATGTTAAAAAGACTTCATAAGAACCATGAATGGCTTTCTGAGGTAAATACTCACGTAAAGGAACATTAAGCAGGACCATGTGAGCCCAAATATTATTGTTAAATGTACCACATATCACACTAAGCAGTGCTTACATTCCATAACCTTAAAAGTTTCCAAGACCATGTTTTTAAGCCACAGATGTCTGACATGGCAGTGGTGAAATCCTAGCGTTGGGTGATCTGACCTGCTGTCTTCATCTGAAGAAGTGGGTGTATAATCTAACTTCATTCTACAGAGTTTGTGAGCTTTTCCTGGTTCTGCTAAATTAAAGGAAGTGAACTGCACTCTCTACAACAGCATTGTACTTCATCCTCAAACACATCAAACGGAGATCCTGTAAATATTTAGAGCAGTATTTGTAGGCTTTTAAACAAGAGTAGGTGGTCTTAAGCAGTTGTTTGTGCTTAGTTCGTGTTTTCTGACATTGCTGAGTCTTACAGTTAGACATATTGTTACTGTTTGAAACGCCTTACTACAATGCTGAGAATCCCCATTAAGGCCCTAAATAATGACGCCTCCACATAAATAAGTGTCTTCAAAATAGAGCTAAGAGCCAGAACACAAACTATATCTTAATGTATCCAAACAATCTAGTACAACTTTTGCTTGATTATGTTCAGACAGACCACAATGAAATATGCTAACCTTTATGACCACACACACAAACACATGTTTTTGTTAATATGTATTATTCCTGTTGTTATGGCTGGACCCACTCCAGTGGAACCAGATACATGCATCCTACATGTGTTACTTCGCTCAAGCGTTTAGTTCAGCTGTGGATTTAGTGATGACATTGTTTTCTGAGACCTTTCACAAGCACTTGTGATTGTTGTTTCTGCTGCGTTTCCTCCTCACACTTAGATTAATAGCTGATGAATAGCTGAAGATCCAGTTTGTTGTGGATCTGCAGTTACAGTGACATACAGTCTGATGTGTTGTTAGGAATGTGTCCCCAGTTTAATAGTGTGTGTGATAGGAGTTAAAAACAATGAGTTAACAGTATACTGCCAGCACTTTTGGGTGTGTGGGGGCATGTTAAAGACTGCTTGGGTATGATTTTTACCTGTAATTGTAGGCCATTATTAAAATATAAAGTTTGAGAGCCTTTTTTGTAGAGAAACTCTGTTTTCATACTTGTTTCACACCTGATGGTCTTTTAAATGAGCAGAAGAGATTCTATTGGATAATGTGTCCGAGGTATACAGCTTTTAGCTCTGTGGATTCATAGTGAAAACTCCTCCTAACACATGATCTTTGTCGTGTTTTTGCTGTATAGTTTGCTGAGTAGGTGCAACACTTATTAAAGACCTCATGAAATGGTTATATTTCAGGAAAAGGATCTCGGTGGGGTTTTTAAACAGCCTCCCAGGAACACATGAAGTTTACCTGAGGAACCTGTCCTGGATCAGATCTCAACCAACATGGACTGTTTTCCCATGCTTCACTTTCTGTCGGTAAGTGGACCACACCTGTCCAGTTTCAATTGCGGGACAGGGCTTTAACATATTTGGAGCAAATTAAAAGGCTTAATCAAAAAATCTGTATTTTTTTTGCTTTAAGCACATCACTCTAGTGTTTCTGTTCCTCGGTTGGTAGAGCATTGTGTTTGCAGCGCAAAGGTTGTGGGTTTGTTTCCCAGTGAACACATATGCTGATTAAATGTATACCTTGAATGTATTGTAAGTCGTTTAGATAAAAGCATCTGCCATATGCATAAATGTAAATGTAAACTGTAAATGTGTGGGCTGCAGTCATTGTTTGGTGTTATTTGTTTGGTTAATGTAGTTCAGTTTGGCCCCAAATAAATAGAGCGTTAAATTTGACTAGCAGGTTATTTTTTAGTATGCAACAGGATAAAAGACACCTAATTATATAGAACTGTAAACGGGTTAGGACACTTATTTGGGATAAATATAGTCAGAGAAATATTGTGCACAAGTGTGTTAATACAAGTGCTTTTAGCTACACAAGCTTTATACATTGTACAACTCAAATACGCTCTATAGAGGATGGCAGCACATACCCTCTTGTTCTATGGCAATTTATGGTAATCTATAGTGAAGGCACAGTTTGCAGAACATGTTGCTGAGCAAGTTAAAGTTGACATGTTCATAGCTAGCCTTATAACGTTCTCTAAAGGGACATTTGAAGGTTACCGGTGCCCTTTTGGGACCTGAGGTTTTGCAGTCGCCACAGTAAAGTAAGAACGCACATGCTGCAGTGTGTTGGCCAAGCATTCTTGAAGTCTTAGTATGTTTTTGGTTCCTTCAATCTTCTCCACCAGAGACATCATGATTCCTGGTAATCAAATCCTGATGGTCATTTTATTATGCCAAGTCCTACTGGGAGAGAGCAGTTATGCTAGTCTAATACCTAAGGAGGGGAAGAAGAAGGTATCAACTCATCATCTGGGTCAGAGCCTTGAACTGCTGTTGGACTTTGAAGCCACACTGTTGCATATGTTTGGCTTGCAGAGGAGACCACGACCCAGTAACTCAGCAGTTGTGCCCCAGTATATGCTTGACTTGTATCGCCTGCAGTCAGGGGAGGCTGAAGAGGCTGGAGCTCACCACATCAGCTTCGATTATCCTGAAATTTCTACGAGCCGAGCCAATACTGTGAGAGGATTCCATCATGAGGGTAAGACCAACAAGTAGACCAACATGTAGACAGCAGCTATTAACTATTGAAAACCCATTTTTTAGCCCTTTAAAATTCCAACATTTAAAAACAGCTTAAAAGTGCTTGTTGCTTATGTGGATCTTTCAGAGGAACTCTTAATAAGCTCATGCTGTCAACAGTGTGTCTTCTTAGGCAGACAGAATTACCTGAAGCCTTAGGAATAATATATGTTCAGTACCAAGGTGATAATGGGTCATCGGCATGGTTATACATCATGTTTATCTAAATGTGTTAGTGTTGACACTGCTTTGAAGAAAGAAACAAAAACCATTGGAAATGAAAATTGTTCTTCACTTTTGTAAAGACTGTTTTCTTAAATGTTAAAATGCCTACCTCCTATCGTAGTTTAACATGCAGAGGCAACTGTTAGTAAAGTATTTCTAGGTTAATTTCCAACCAATTGCATAAGTTTGAGCTGGAACAATCTGTTGGTCCAACCAATGGCAGATGGGGGTGTATTTGGGAAACCTGTAGACAGCAATCTTGCAATCACTAGAGTTACAGAAATTACACATTTAAACTTGAAATGCATTAGGGTTGAGACTGGGGTAAAGTTAAAAGGATACCAAAAAGTAGTTTATTTGATGATTCTCTGAAAACCTCATCAATACAAGTTAAATAACTAAATTAGTTAAACTAGAGTATGAAATTACAGATTTGAGTGGCAGATAAACAAAAGTCTGTAGGTGGACTGTTTACCTGATAGCCACACGTTTTATTTGCAGGCACATAGTAATTGTGCATTTTTCTCAAAGACATGGAAGACAATTACTTAACACTCCTAATTTATTATACTTTACATTGTAATGTGCTCATTTATCAGTACTAATGCATCAATATTGTAGGTCAGTGGTTTTAGAAAGTGTGGGGCTCACCTCCCAGGGTTAAAAAAAGAATCTCTCTGCAGCAGGGAAACAATTAAGTGCCCATTTGTTCATACAGTTGTCAGTCCTGTATTTTAGTCCTTAAAATAGGGGGTTAGGTTGAGACTCTGGACTAACAACAGCATTTTCAGTTATGCACAGTCGATCTTCCAACACCAAACAGATGCACCATATTGCAGTATTACAAGCGTAATGAGTTTTTTATCTGTGTGTAACTCGCACTGCACGGACAGCAAAACGAAAGTGATGCGTGATGTTCTGTCCTTTTACATGGAACTAGCATTATTTTTGTTCCATTATTTTTTGTTATTTTTTCAGGAGATAAATCATAAAATTAAGTGAACAGTTGTCTGACAATTGCCATTTGGGTCTGTGTGTGTGGAGGGGGGCTTCAGCGTGTACGTTGGCACAAAAAGTAGGCCCACTTTCTTTAACTTTGAAAACCCTGTTGTAGGTGATTGTGGTGTGTGCTGTAGGCAGTTTCCCCATTTGTGCAGTAAACCATTCATAATGCAGAAGGAGAAGGTTTTGGGCCATAATTAGGCATTAGCGACTGAAAGAGGTGTCAGTGTCCTGATCTGTTTTTCTTTCTCCTCTCCAGAGAACATGGAAAAGCTTCAGGCAGAGGGGTCAAGGGGGACCCTGCTGCGCTTCCTCTTCAATCTCAGCAGCATCCCTGAGGACGAGCTTATCTCCAGCGCAGAGCTTCGCCTGTACAGGCAACAAATAAATGATGCAAGCTCAGATCTCCAACACAAAGGACACGAGGGTCTCCATCGAATAAACATTTACGAGGTCTTAAAGCCTCCACAGGCCGGGCAGCTTATCACTCAGCTCCTGGACACCCGGCTGGTGCACCACAACACGTCCAGGTGGGAGAGTTTTGACGTGAGTTCGGCCGCACTGCGCTGGACCCGTGACAGCAACTCTAACCACGGCCTCGTGGTGGAGGTTCTGCACCTGAACCAAACACCGCAACACCAGGGACGCCATGTGCGTGTAAGCCGATCCTTGCATCCTATTCCGAATGAAGACTGGAACCAGCTCCGCCCCCTGCTGGTCACTTTTGGGCAGGATGGCAAAAGTCATCCATTGACACGGAGGGTGAAGCGCAGTCCCAAGCAAAGGGGGCGAAAGCGCAATCGAAATTGCCGGCGACACGCACTCTACGTCGACTTCAGCGATGTGGGTTGGAATGATTGGATTGTGGCACCCCCTGGGTACCAGGCATACTACTGCCACGGGGAATGCCCCTTTCCTCTGGCTGACCATCTGAACTCCACCAATCATGCTATCGTACAGACACTGGTTAACTCAGTAAACACCAATATTCCCAAAGCCTGCTGTGTTCCCACAGAGCTCAGTGCAATTTCAATGCTCTACCTGGATGAGACGGACAGAGTGGTCCTGAAAAACTACCAGGAGATGGTGGTAGAAGGTTGTGGCTGTCGATAAACAGACATGCATTTACACAAAAATGACCATACTTGGACACTTATTTATAACTGTTACATCGATTTGTTTGTCTAATTTTTTTGTCTTTTTGACCATATGATCATATATTTTGACAAAATTTAAATATATATTTATATAATTAAAAAACATCATTAACATCTATAAAAAAGTGTCCTTATTTTAAATAGAATTAGGCTGTACAGCTCATCATAATGTATATTAGACTGCATAAGGGTTTTTCTATAAGAGAATAAAAAAACACTAAAATGTGATAAACTTGTGGTATTTATATGTTTAATGCAATGTACATTAAGAAAGATAGGAATACAATCCATATTCTCCCAAGTGACTCCCTGTTTGATCAGAAGAGTGACATATCATTTGTGTACTTAAAACAGAGCACTGTGTTTAATCCTTGAAGAACTGAGTTTATTGCTATGTCAGGTGAGAAATCACCATCACATGTGTTGATGGTAACTTTTTTCATTAGTTTACAGCATGTGATTTACATGTTCCCAGAATAACTGTTCATTTTTTTTAAATAAACTGAGAAACGTTCCAGAAACACTGTGAGACAAATAAAGGTTGTGTACATCTCAGATCTCAGTGTCTCATACAGTCAACAAAATGTTTCACACTAAAAACATCTGAACACCGACACACTAAAGCAGACACTATTTGTTTCATAGGATGATTTGGTAGCCTCAGAGCCTGTAGCCAGTTTTTAAGGAAAATCCTTCTGTATTGACACCCCATCCTTCTCTCAAACACCCCATTTAACAAAAAAACTGTTTTTAGTTATATTTTATATGATTTCAGTAAGTTGGTATTCACAAAAATATTATACAATTATTTTATAGTTAAAAAACAATTATGTCTATTACATATTAAAATATACATTACAGTAATGTACAGTAATGTACATTACAATGTTTCTGTGGAAATACAAACAATTGACTTGTCCAAACATAGAGTCCAAATATAAGAATGTATTCTTCTTATTATTCTTAAAGGATCAATTACGGTAATAATTACAAGCTGTGCGCTTATGGAATCAAGCAACAAATGATCTTGTCTGGGTGAAGCTCATGTTATCTTGCAGTCACAAACATTAACACCTTCATTTTACCTCCATTTATTGTATTAAAGGTGACAGAGTGATGCAGCTTGACAGTGCGTACAACTTCCAAGCAGCTTGGAACTCATTACAACGGTCTAAAGAGAGGTGAAAGGTTTACAGAGGATGGAAGCTGGTCTGGCTGCATGGGTACAGAATCATGCTGTTGTAGATTCAGTATTGATATTGAACCCTTAATTTATTTACTTAATTTACTTACTTATTGCTTTTATATGGGCAGTAGAGGCATGTGGGGCAAAGGAGTAAGAGACAGAGTGCAACTGAATCAGGACATAAAATCTATAGACGCGCCACAAAGGTGACCTGAGGTATGTCAGGAGGTAGATCAACATCTTGCCAATCAGTTTCAACAGAGGCAGCCGCAATATCGACCCGACCTCAGGTTATTAACGGAGATCAGCGCAGTAAAGCGTCATTCACTTTGCGTAGAATGCCTTGACACTTGTGCAGACCGAGAGACGCGGCGCTCTGCTGCGATCTTCATCAGGCGAGTGTCGCGACGTTTCTCACAAATCAAAGGTGAGACAGCATTGTCTCCATCTGCAGACGCCTAACAGACTCTAAATCACTCTCATTTACTGCCCATATTATACGACAATGCCAGCGGAAGCGCTTTGAACTGCTTGTAAGCATGTTTACTGGTTATATCTATTGATACTGAATCGATAGAAATCTTGGGTGCTATTTACCTGTTACATTTAAGATCTTCCGTTTGATTCATGAATTATGTCCTAATGAATTATGTAAACTCTTTACCAGCATTTTACTTGAACTGGAATAATTTAAAAGTCTTACAGTGTGTGTTAGTATGTTTAGAAAAGCTTTGGAAAGCATTTCAATGAAATCAGCCCACATCAGCATCCTTCAGGACTGGAAGAAAATGCAGTGGGACTCATTCCTTCAGTATGTTGTAAACTGGGCCTGGGTTTGGATCAAAAACAATATTTTCAATGCCCAAGCTGAATATCAGGTTTTTATTATTACTATTTATAATTTATTTATTATTATTATTATTATTTGTTATTTATTTATTTATTTATTATTATTTGGTTGGTTGAAAAGAGGAAATCACAATTTTATAACGTTTAAAATAATAAATATATAGCGTTTTGGTTTTGTTTTTTCCAGTATCTGCTTCTGGAATATATTTAGGTTATTTTTAGGAAATTGTCCCCATGCTTTTGATATAATTAACAGCATGTTGTGCATAGTCACATCTTTTGTGGAAGGTTTTAATAGTAAAATAGTAAAACTTGTTTTCTTTGGTCATTATTGTTTTCTTAATGGGTAATACAAAACACTACCTACACATACATGACATTACATAAAAATATTATGTAAGTGTTGTATTTTTATCTAAAGGCAAAATTTGTCTTCCTTTTTGTGGTACATGGTACAAAGCACAAGAATATTGACTGCATTTTGAACAGGGTTGGCAAAAAACATGTTTTGAAGGCTATTTTATTTGAACTGTAAAGTGTAACTCATTACAAAACAACGGAAACACAATATTAGAAGCATAATCTCAATTATCTGTTCAAATGAGATGAAGTGTAACTTGTCTGTGAAACTGCTTGGCTTGTGGGGGTGGTCTTGTGATACATCCTCTGACACTGAAGATGTGATTTCTTTAAAGTACAGCAGTAACGTTCAAATGACAAACTCATTAGGGTTTTTTTTTTAAATTACCAGTGTATCGTGATTAATGTTTAAAACAAGCACAGCCATCTATAGTTTTTAAAGAAGGAAAAACCTCTGACATTTCTTCTCTCTCTTTGCTAGACTGTAAAACTTTAGTCAGATTACCAGAGCCTGGAGGTGGGGCTGCAGTTTTCCCTTTGAAGAGCATATCAGACAGATTATGTCAGATGAGCAGGAGAGAGGAATTTCATTTTGAAGTGTCTTAGGGCAGCAGTAAGGGTGATCAGATCAACACCAGTCTTCCTGCATGAAGATAACATCAC
Source organism: Botia kubotai (assembly GCA_036877585.1). Classification (NCBI taxonomy): domain Eukaryota; kingdom Metazoa; phylum Chordata; class Actinopteri; order Cypriniformes; family Botiidae; genus Botia; species Botia kubotai. The sequence continues at coordinate 13,980 of JAZGTI010012703.1, forward strand.
TCACCATACACTCCAAGAAACATCACCTGTAGCACTCTCAAGAAAATAAAGACACTGACCCTTTTTTATAAAAAAATACTTTCAAATACCTATTGGTCCATATTGGGGTCTCCAGCATTTTTAATGAGGGCTACCTAAAAGCATTAAATAATGCTGAGAGCTACATGTTGGATATACTATATTTATGTGGTAACATATGTAAAAGTGTAAATTTTTCAGTTGATACTATGGCCTTAATTGACTCAGAAGCCACAGACAATTTCATTTCAAGAAAGTTTGCTCAGAGAAATCATACCCCACTAACCTCTTATGATTGCTCCTTAACAGTGAAGGCGTTAGACAGTCGCCCACTGGGTGATGGTGGAAACTGCCAGCTAAGCAAGAACATCAAGCTGTGCGTTGGAGTACTAAATTCTGAAGAGCTACAATTCTATGTTATTTCCTCCCCTAATCACACAATAATCCTAGGTCTACCCTGGCTATGCCAACATGAACCAGTCATCTCCTGGAGAGAGGGAGAATTACTGCAGTGGGAAACCAACTGTCATCAACAATGTCTAAATAAGGTCTGTCGTTCCAGTTATTCTTCAAACCATAAAGAAGCACCCCAACCTATTAACACTACTGTCCCTACAAAATGTGCAGATTTAATGGAGGTATTTAGCAAAAAGAAGGCATCATTACCTTCTCATTGCTTGGTCAATTGTGCTATTGAACTCATTCTGGGTACAGTTCCCCCTAAGGGATGCATTTTTCCCCTGTCACAACCAGAATCATAAGCTATGAAGGAATACATTAAGGAAGAACTAACCAAAGGTTTCATATGCCCATCTAATTCCCCCGCCTCTGCAGGATTTTTTTTTTTCAAGAAGAAGGATGGTGGCTCAAGACCTTGCATAGACTACAGCATCCTGAATGATGTAACTATAAAATTACGATACCCCTTATCCTTAGTCCCAGTCGCTCTAGACCAGCTCTACCAAGCCAGATTCTACACCAAACTCGACCTACATAGGGCCTACAACATAGTAAGAATTAAAAAAGGGGATGAGCGGAAGACCGCTTTTTCTACTACTTCAGGACATTATGAGTACTTAATTATGCCATTCGGCCTTGCTAACAGTCCCTCCGTATTCCAGTGGTTTATGAACAATGTATTCAGAGACATGCTTGAGAGGTGGGTGATAATTTACATCGACAACATCCTCATCTTGTCATGGCGTGCACGGGGAAGAACCCAATTGCAGACAGCGATTAAAAAAAAAACACTTTATTTTTTAATAAACTGCAGCGTGTAAGTACATTTAAACTTGGCTTTAGTTGTTTATAGCGCAGTGATAAGAAGTTTGTTTGTATGTGTCTTTGTTCTTGGTTACAATAATACAGCGTGTAAGTACATGTAGACTTGGCTATTAGTTGTTTATAGCGCAGTGATAGGAAGGGTATTTGTAGGTTTTTGTTACCTTGTTTCCACTAATTGCTCGCGTACAAGTCG
>JAZGTI010012704.1:0-15474 GCA_036877585.1 Botia kubotai
CAGTTCAATAGCTAGTCAGTCTTTTTCAGGATTAAATATATGGTGAGAAGGTCAACAAGGCACATGCCACCTCTGCAGATCTCTATCTACTTCATTTTTGTGCGAGTAACTGGTGGAAGACCAGTTGCTGATGGTCTTTTACCAGTTACACCACTGAATTCTACTGGTAGACAAAGAAGCCACAATAAAAGGTTGCGTCACAAATACGATTTTGGCCATTGGCCATTTTTTAATATAATATAATAATATATAATGGCAGTACTTATGTTTTGTAAATGTACCAGAGACGATTGAGCTGCTTGTTGTTGTGGTTACCTCCTCAGGGAGCTTACAGACTGCAGAAAGCTGTGATGGAGTGTTTGACTGATGTGTAAGATCTGTTCTGAGAGCATGGAAAATGTCTCCTTCAGTTATTATTGTTGCTACACCCCTGTCTATATGTAGAGAGTATATCTATATATATACACACACACACACAAATCCAGCTGACACACCACAGGAAATGTTTGTGGGACTGAAATCTGAAAAACTGTAAAAGCACAAACTGTACCGGTGAGGCTGAATGAGGATATGGGGATGTGTTAAGAAGACTGTACTGGTCCTACTTCATAGTCTCTCGGGCTTTGAAGCTTCACTGTGAGGTCTGTCTGAAGATGTACTAGACCTCTTTGAAGACATACTGGTCCAGATGTTCGAACAGACATGTGGAGGGTCAGCACTAGAGAAACAGTGGATGCTGGGTAGACATGGAACATACTGGAAGAATCACTCCAGCCCTCACTGAAGGCTCTTGAGGGATTGTCATTTCTTGCCCTCGCCTTGCACCGTCGCTAAACATAGATTTCATTTTGTTTGGACATATGGAGCCAAGATGCATATTTCATAAATGCCAGTGAGGAAAGTGGTTGCGTCTAATGCGTGGGGACCGAGGCGGCCTTGGACATCAGTACGGATCTCTTTCCACACTTGACCCCTAACGAGAGCACATGAATTATCAATGCACACATGTAGCATATATGTCATACTGAAATCCGTTAGGATTAGAAATACATTCCCAGACTTCTGCCTCGCTGTCCTAAAAGTACAAAAGGGATTCAAAGAGCTGAGGGTTGTTTATCTGACAACGTTCCAAGTTTTTTTCCCAAGTTCCAAGTTATTTTCAATGGCAAAAAGGGACCAGGTTTATTTTGTGCCTAATGAAGTGATGACATGCAAAAGAAGTAAAAGCTGATTTTAAATGACTCTTATAAATAAGATCCTGAGGTAAAACAGCTTCATCATGGATTTATGACGGTTAGAAATGTACGTTTCCCATTAACGTTTAAAGTTCACGGAGTTTAGCGCGTTGATTAGGAAACGGTCTTCCACAAGAATGTTTGCATCTATTTGTAGAGCTGTAAACTTCAGCAGATAAGACACGAGCCAAGATAAGCTATCAAAACCTTTAAGACATGCAAATCACTATCACAAAACAGTGCAGGAATGGGTATACGAGCTCTGCCTAGCTATTTAGAGAACATGTTCCTCCAGGAACCTTCCGCTTGGATTCCTGAAGGATCAGGAGAACTTTAATGTGAGAACAGGCTGTTAGATTCTGATGTGGATGTGCTACTGATGGAAAAAGAAGCCAGTGTTGATGGGAACTATTAAAATGCGGTATGGTACTCTGCATAAGCAAACGCCAGATGTTTAGTGTCTGAACACGAGGGGTGGGTGCTGGGTGTGGGGCTGGGGCAGTAAGGGTGAAGACATGGACCAGGGCAGAAAGGTGAAGGCCCATGAGATTTTCCTTTTTTCCTACATTCATAAACACGGAGCCCCTCAGTTCCCACTAAACATTACATTCCAAACCGGCCAACTCACTGCTGGGTTTGGTTTCAGGAGTCCTTGACTCACAGCAAGCACACCAAACATCAGCGCCATAAATCTAGCACATGTTGCTATTAAAACATGCCCATAAAATGACTGGCTGATTACTTGGATGAGAAATGATAAGGCCATTCGAACGTCTACAGCATCTCCTTTTCCCAAACTCCAAGCTAAACAAAAATGTGGAAGTAATAATCGCAAAGACCATAACAACGTCTTCTGGGTGTCTTTACTGTTATTAATGGCTTTGACCAATCAAACGGCACGTCACAGCTCAGTGCATTCGTTGACAAATGGAAAATGTCTCAGTAGTGTGCCTGGGAGTGCCATTGCAGCTCACAATTTTAGGTCGTAAGAACGTTTCCCTAATGTTTCCATTAATAAAAACATTAACAATGTTATTTTGAATGTCCTAAGAATGTTCAAAACATCCGGATTTTTAAACGTTGTATTAACGTAATGCTTGGTAATAAGAGTATCATTTTTTTCCTTTTAATTCTGTAACCAACGATCAATATTTTTGAACGTTCCACTAACATTACTGCAAGAACCTTTTTGGATAATTCTGAGAACGCTTTTGAAGCACATTAGTCAACGTTCTGAGAATGTTCCCAGATAGCTGGGGCGATAATTCCCATTCGGACATGCATCCTCATGTAGCCTTTACATTCCCGACGGCTAATTTGAGATCTTCCATACGATTGGACTTCAGAAAGGAATGGAGAAGATCAGAACCATGACCGTCGTTATGGAGCGCAGCAGTGGTCCACGCAACCTCCCCCTTCCCAAACATTCCTTTGCCAGTGCACCATCCCCAGGCTGGAGTGCTAGATTGGACGTCCTCTGGGAATACTGTGGGAATGTGTAGTCTGGTTTGCGTGCGGAATGGGAGACCGACATGTTACACTGAAGTTGTGCAAGAAGCGTTTGAAGTTTCTATATGTATTAATGATTGTGTAGAACGGACGGTTATTTTAGAGCTGTGGACTCATTTTAGGCCACCCGTGAAACCAGCTAGAACTGTTTTGTGTGTGTTTTGTAAGCGCTCAGGGCTCTGGGAGAGTGATGACCTGCCGCCCCACAAGGAGGGAAAAAATGGCATTTCCCATTTAACCATGAAAAACAATGTTTGATCAGAGCTCGGATATGCAATGTTGTGGGCCCTGGAAGGAGTTCAGGGAAAATATGAGGGAAAATATAAAACAAGGACGGCGGTCAGTCAATAAATAAAGTCCGTCACATTCTGTTGGATGTTAGTTAACATTAACGGCTTTACGATCGCTGGTCACACATGAAAGCACTGAGGACAGTGGTACATATATACGTGGATATTTTCTGTTTTGTCTTAGTATGCTGCACTTGTATCCAGTCTTACTGAAAAATATCATATTAATCATACAAACCTTTCCATATTAACAGAAAACATGTCATATAAGCTTATATTAACAGCATTGAGTTCCCTGTATGCGCATCTCAATATCTGACCAGACCTCAAAACCATTTAACAAGCAACAACATTCTCACACACACGTTGTAAAAAAACACCTATTTGTCTCAAGTCAGGTGCCATTGTGATGACTTACGTGTGTTAAGTCATTCTGCGTGACTTAAACCAGTAATTTCCCGCAGTAAAGATGCTTGTTTAATGACACCCGTCGAGTGGAAAAAAGCACAAACATTAGAGGACGCTCGCGCACGTGTCCGTCTTAAATATTGCGGCGCGCGCCCTCCGAACAAACCCGAATTCAAATCCAGAGTCCAAACACAGACGATGGAAAAACCAGAAGAGTTGCTCGGTTCCCGCCCAGACTGAGGTGGAAAGTTGAGGAAAGACGCGTTTAGGAGAGTTTAACGTTAGAAAGACGACTCGCAGGTGATTGTTTTCCTGTCATTAATAATTTGAGGGCACTTGGTCGCTTTACCTGGATAATAAATAGCAGCTTTTATTCCAAGAACATTTCAAGAACATCGTAGAACATGTTGGAACCGTATCTGACTTCATCGCGGGCAACATATTACCAGTGACCCAGGATGTAGGTGCGTTTCTCGGGAGAAATCATTGGTAAGTCTGGGTCATCACATTATTAAAATTACAGCCACGTACGAAAGCTGTTTTTAGGGTGCTGTTTTAAATGCAAAAGTCACACACAGCTTTGCGATCCAGTACGATGTCACTTTATTTAACGCTATGTTGCTGTAGTTCTTTTGTAATTGCGGTAATTCTTTGATTAATGGGGTAATGATTAAAAACAAGGAGCAAGCACAGAATGTCTCACTAATATAGCCCGTTTAATGTCATTAAAGTCAAGTGATAGTCATAACATTTCTCGGTGTTATGTCGGATCTGAGGTAAAATACTCTGTTGTGTCTTTATGACAGATGCTAACTTAAATCAATTATGTTAATATAAAGACGTTTATTCAGTCTTTGGCAGGAATACAGAATTCCAAAATGATCACTTGTAATTTACTGACGCTTAGTCCGTTAAACATGTTTTACATTTGTATTTATTTTGTTCAATATATCAAAAATATCCATAGGCACTCTTTAAAACAGCTGTCATACACTATTTTCGCTGAATCGGTGCTTTGAACATCAAGAGCCATAAACAATATTTCCCTCTTTATGAATTTCGCGAGCATTCTGACCTCAGCTGACATATTTCTTTCTTTCTGTTTTTGTTTCTTCGTTATCAGGCATTTCAAAGTGAACCATAATGCGCGAAGTGACGGATCTCCTCATCACCGTCTTCATCCCAAGCCGCTCATAAGCGCCACTCGCTGTTAGAAAGCGGCATTGCAACGCGACGACAATGGATAACGAGTTTGAACCCGGAATGAATGAGATTATAGTCAGCTACTACAACCACTCCGGTAAGTGGGGCAGACCGAGGAGCACAGGCGTATGCAAGAAGGCCTTTCTCATTTTCATTTGCGCGCTGATAGTGTTGGAGAACGTAACTGTGTTACTGGCCCTGTGGCGCAACAAACGCTTCCACAGTCGCATGTATTTTCTCATCGGCAACCTGGCATTGTCGGATTTGTTGGCTGGAGTGGCCTACGTGGTCAACATCTTCACCTCTGGTCGCAACACGTTCTTCCTCACGCCTGGCCAATGGCTACTGCGTGAGGGAAGCATGTTTGTAGCACTTAGCGCCTCGACCTTTAGCTTGCTCGCTATTGGGATCGAGCGCCACATGACGATGGTCCGCTTGCGGCCGTGCGAGGCTGCAGGAAGAGGGAGGTTACTAGCTCTCCTGGGGGCCTGTTGGGCTGTTTCAGTGTTCATGAGCGCCTTGCCCAGCCTCGGCTGGAACTGTCTGGGTCGGATGCACACCTGCTCCACCGTACTGCCGCTCTACGACAAAAGCTACGTGGCCTTCTGCATCAGCATCTTCACAGCCCTGCTGGCAGCCATTGTGGTGCTGTATGTGCGTATCTACCAGCTAGTGACCTCTAGTGGGCGGCGGGTGAGTTCCAGGCCATCAGACCGTTCCCTCGCCCTTCTGCGCACTGTGGTGATAGTACTGGGGGTTTTCGTGCTTTGCTGGGCTCCTCTTTTCTTATTGCTGATGCTGGACGTAGGCTGCAGCCCAGAGCAGTGTCCAGTGCTGTATCAGGTGGACTGGTTCATCGCCCTGGCCGTGCTCAACTCCGCACTGAACCCCCTCATCTACACCCTGTCCAGCCGAGAGATGCGGGCTGCGTTTTTCCGCGTCCTGTGCTGCTGTTGCTTCAACGTGCCTATGGACTCCATACCCACAGCAGCGGGGGCACCCCTGCCCGGAATAGCCATTCACACGGCTGAGAACAGCAAATCCAGCATGGCTGGGGCACCCAGTGGGGCCGCCAGGTCCACCCTGATGAGAAGTAAAGTCCCCACACCGGTGAACTCCCACCACCAGCACGACCCATCACCTCCACCTGTCAGCCACACATCAGGGCCCGGTGATCTGCTGTCTGCTGTGCTAATAAAGGCTGGAGCGCTTCCTTCTCTGGGGAAGTTCTGAAACATCACCAGAAGAAACACCACAGGATATGGATGTACAACGTCAGCACGGCAGAGCTGGATCTTGTGTAATTACCCAGAATGCATTATGTATCTAACTAACTCTTCTACATTGCTGTGTGAGGATTACAAAAGCGGAGAATTTGCTTTCATACAGAAACGATGGAACGCAGAAACGTTTCACAAATCACACGAAACTTAAATTTCAAAAGGGAAAACGGACCCCATCAAAGCTTCACTGAACAAACGCTGACCAAACTGAATTGACTTCTACACGCGTTCATGTTCATGAAACGGAGCGTGTGATTTGAGCACAAACGATAGAGCCACTACAGAATATAATCACTTCTAAAGCTTAGGTGTGCAATCTTTTCAGAATAATCTCATTTGTAAAGACAGCGTATTCGTTTCTCATGAAGGAAAATGCCTTAACAGTATTATAAGCGTTATTATCTTGGAGTGTATAACTGACCTTTAACATTTTTTTATTCCACAGTTCATTACTATGATAGACCAAAACATAGTTTGAAATTCTAAACTATTTAAAAGAGTTAAATAACAGAGTGTTTGAGGGCTGTTGAACATAAGATTGTGGATGTTTACGGTTAGTCTGTGGATCGGTTTTATGCGACATCAAGTTTTATAGAATGTACGATGAGATGAACTGTGAATGTGTTGAACTGATTGTTTTGATCAGCGGTAACTCTGAAACGTGTTTATATTTCCTAGCGAACACAATGTGTTAAATAATGTGTAGTAAAATAGTTCTGATTTCAGACAGGGCTGCGGCACGGATGAGATGACTTGACCGCGATGCTTATTTGCATGTAACCACTAGAGAGCGCCGTAGCATCACATTGAAATAGAACGCGCTACAGATGAAACGCGAAGGAAATTTAATGCGCACGATCATTCGTCTGTGAATCCAATCTGAGGCACTTGGTAGATTAATCAAAACACCGCATAATAAACGGCGTTGGCTGCAGTGAAATGATGATCAACGCCGTCTTTGAGATACAGCAGTTTAAAATGAACTCTGAGGATATTGCTCCTAATAAAACCAGTTACCTGTTTGTCTTACTGGTTCAAATTAGGTAATGAGGTTTGAATAAGCCATACTGCTTATTGCGTCTAAGAAAAGGTGACCATTTTTTACACCCCGAGAACGTTGTGAAAACAAGTGACATTTTGTTGAGGAATGTTTTTCATAGAATTGACAGGTGTGACATTTCGAGTAATTAACAACCCTAAGCTGTAGTCTCTCTCTCTCTCTCTCTCTCTCACACACACACACACACACACACATATACACACACACTGATATGTCTGGAGAAAGGAAAGCAAGGACTTAACAATGTTTAAACATTAAAACAAATCTAACTTGTTTGCCAAAACCATTTTCTTGGTGAAATCTTTTCCACTGTTGTCCATCATCTAATAAAAATAAACCTTTAAAATCACCAAATCCATCTGTCAACTTGATACACACACGTGTTATATAACGTTTAACCTTTAGCGGTGACAAAACGACACAGAATCCCACAATTTACAACTGTGACCCTATAACACAAGTCTTTGAATCCAACACATGCCGTGTAGAGAACATCAATCCTTTATGCCGAGACATTACACACTTGCCACATACAGTATTGCCCTGCACTTCATGTAATGAATGGCCCTTTGCCACAATGGATCAAAGCACGGGCCACTGAGCTATTGTGCTCGGACACTATAGAGGATATTCATTTGGCTGTGAGCGGAGGGGAGCCTGTGGCTGAATGCATCAGGCTGGCACCTTGCTTGGCCCTGCGCTCGGCGTGAACAATGCCTCCATCTGGACCCGGGACGTGTTCGCGCAAGAGCGCTCAATTGATTTCCTCCCACTCTGAGAACAGAGGTCACATTTAACAAGCTTTCGCAGGCCGATTGAGGTAGATGGTGTTTGTGTGGATGTTTGCTGATTAGAGTCCGAATCGCATTTATGCTGTTCTGCACTGAATTCAGATTCTGGTCTGGAACTGGCTGTTCTCACTAGAGTGAGATCTACAGTTCTTAAAGGGGAAGTGTGTCTTTTAATCAATGTTGTCTTCCACCTCAGATGAATATACAGAGACAGTTTACTTTATATTCGTCTGTTTATTTCCCTAAAAAACTGGTGTTATCAAAACATTTTTGGTTAAGCCGTGTTCAGACACGGCAACATTGAATTAATCATGAGTGCAGCCAAACTATCTGTCGGACCGGCCAAATGGAAAACAGGAGTGTTTTAAAAAACTGACATTATTTCTGCGGTTTCTTTAGGTGTTGCTAGTGGCACAGAAATTACAACCTTTGAAAATCATTTACACTAGTAATCATAACGTTAGATTGACGTTCTTGTTCACCATTTCTACCAACCAATCAGATTGTAGGGTTTTGTATAGGGCTGAGGCTTAAGAGCGTAAACGGCAGCCAATCATATCCCTTTAGGTAGTTTAGGGCTGGAGCTAGGGGTTTGTTGTTTGATAAGAATGTTGGTCAAAGCCAGTAAAGGATCCTGTAGCACATCCTACTCGACCAAATAACATGCTAATAAGATCTGACTGATTAACATGGAATTTTCCTAACTCAGTCGTGATCTAAGTTCATCCTCCACAGCTTTAAAAGAGAGCAGAGGATACATCCAGTCCTCCCCCAGATCCTTGCTTCTTTTCGATCTATTACAATAGCCTTCAGCTGCACCCGTATGCAAGCTGCATCTGACCTGGCTTTAGAGATAAGCTCTGCTAGACGAGGTCTTCATCTGGGCCAGCTGCTCACCAGAGAGAGAAGAGGGTTCAAAGGTCACATGTCAGTAAATGAACTGAGAGAGTGAGTTGCCAGCCCTCACAGCAATGAAACCCAGAAGGCGACTCGTGTTAGCGCACCGCTAACGTGATAACGGCGTCAGAAAGTCACAAGCCCTTGGGAACACGCTAACATGATAGTTTTTTCTCCACACTTGGGCACACATCTGGGTCTCCCTTTCATCGCGTGCTTTTGTCTGAGCCCGCGGCTGAGAAATGCCTCGCTTTGTAAAGCCTAATTATTCCATGACTAGTAAGAGCCTAATTACTAGAGGAATTAGCACGGCGTTCATTGTGAGCGGGAGATGTCGTAAGGCTTTTGGTGCGGCGGGCGCCTGTGATGTGGAATGAGACCCCCGACACCCCCCTCCCCCTTCAGCTGTTAAAATTTGAACAATCTCTGGTTACAGTCCAGCAGACACACCTGTCGAAATGGCTTTCCCCTCCGAGAGCGAGTGTGTGCGTGTCTGTGCAGCGTCTGAGAGAGATTAATGTGTCGGTCTCGGACAACGCAATACGAGACACTTGTGTCGCACATGTGGACATGCCTGTATGTTTGTGTGTCAGGGCAGCTGGGAGGGTGTGCAGCCCATGTAGAAGAGGTTTGGTCCTGGGGTTTGATGCTCCCAACCTTAAGACTTAACGTGGGTGTAGATCGCATGTGCCGTGCGAGCTTTTGCGCATGGTGGACGATTCTGGGGTTTGTGCGTGAAATTATTCCTGGCTCCGTTGTGATCGCAGGTGTCTGTTGTGCGAGCGAATCAGATAGATTACAATCTGCTTCCAAATACACACACACACACACATTTGTACAGCTATCTTTGTAAGGACATTCATTGACACACTGTAACCCTTTATCCTAACTTTAAGCATTTAGTTTTGTTGGCTAACCTTTAGCTTAAATCTAACTTTAACCTAACACCTAACAGAGTGGCATATCATATATTGGTATGATAGACATCCGAGCTCACAGTGAAATCAACAAAAAGATTTTCATAAAGAAATCTATCAAGCATAATCTTACATCCACGCAAACAACCCTTGATTTCTGCCGCCCGATCTCACCGACTTCCTAACACAAGTCGAGGAGACGAGAACTTATCTGTAGCTCCTCTGCCCGTCACACCAGTAATCATTCTCCACCGTTTCATTCGGTAATGAAAGCAATCCCACGATGCTTTGCTTCGGCAGAACTGAGATAATGAGGACGCAACACACGGACGCAAACACACAGGCACCGTTGCTTAATTTAGGAAGACCGTCTAGCGTGGGCCACGGTGGGAAAAGTGTGAGAGTTAACATGCTTTGCTAAACGTTCAATCTTGGCCGTGTTTTCTAGCGTAGCATGTGCTCCCTTGGGGAACAACACGCGGCAACCGCTAACGCGTCTGTCTGTTGATCTCTAACCACATCTCTCCTGTCTCTTGACAATAGAATAGATTATGAAGCTTTAGAGTACTACGCATAGCAAGATAAAGCAATTAAATTTATTACATCGCAAAATGTCAACAACTGGCAACATCCAATCCCATGAACCCCAGTGTGAAGTATTGCGCAGCAAAGCAATGCAGGCGAAGCGGAATCTTATTTACTCTTTAGAAAGTTTATTATTCAACACATGTAAATCAGTTTAAAACAGCGACTAATAAAACACGTTTTCAACATTGTACTGTGTCGGTGCCCTAATATATAAATAACAGAAGCATTTTTGTGTGTCGAACATCTTATGGATTGAGGGCTCAGTGTTTATAAAGATCCTGCAACGTTGCAGAACATTGCCAACCTTCTATGACCAAGATAGTCTCAAAATGAAACTAAACAGATTCCCGAAGAAATCTTCAACTTTCTTAAAGTTGACCCCTTATGCTTGTGGTCTCAAAAAGTCTAACAAGAACCAAATTACTTTACGAGCTTTGAAGAGAGGATAACCATAAACCCTTGCATTAAAATGTCTTTTACAGGAGCTATAAAAGAGCATCTGTTGACCTAAGAGGCTGCTAATCGATCAGTGAACATTAGAGAAGGCTAATCCATAGTCCCAATGGAAAAATAACAAAAGCAGACAGCTGAAGACAAGCAACAGGACTTGCTGCAGACAGTCTCATGCAGTTCACAGAAAGGTCATTTTGTGAGATGGTAAAGTGTTAAGTATGTGAAATGGCATGTAAACAGATCTAGCTAATTTCAACTGACATGTTTCAAGTTCCACAGTTGACGTTCCAAACAGATGCCTTTTTAATTGGAACAATTGAAACCCAAAGGACCAACATGTAGTTTTTGTCAAATGTGTTGAATGTGCCAAAAAACCCAAAACCTTCTGATTCCCAATGGCCAAAAATCTCCAGTGGCATTTCTCCTGACCGATAAAGTCTTACGTCATACTTTTTTGCCCACAGCACCGAGACCTGCAGTGCTTTGACCAATCAGAGAGTCTGAACCAGCACGGGGAACAGCAGCGACAAGTGTTCGGCTCCTTTGATGGGAAGCTTGTGTGTGGTGTAATAGTGGATCACTTCAGGGATGGTCTCGAACGGAGGGCTGTTCTGACCCAGAACGTAGCGGCCGTCTTTGGACTGTGAGAACTTCATGTGCATGAAACCCTGACAGCTCCTGAAACAGAACATATGAAACACATTTCAGCTACATCAAAATCCATCCGTGTATTTTTCCAAACTGTATTCTATGAAATGCTGAAACCTTTTTTGATAATAGACCAATTCTGAAATATTTTGAAGAAATTACCCCAACAAAAAGGCACCATGGTACTACCATGAAAATATGCAATGGAAATTGCAATGGTTTGGACAACTGGTTTTTGCCATGATTCCACAGTACCACCACTGTCTTGAGTGAAGCATCAGGGCCCAAAAAATGAATACTGAAGCGATAACAAAGTTGTAATGAAATAACCACAGATCTACTCAATCACTTCATTGTTGCTTTGACAGCTTTAATATAACACAATCCCTAGGTGTGGTGGCGAATTTGGTACGTGAGTCATGTTACACAAAAGATGACCCACGATAAATAGGGCAATCTGAGTAATCAGTGTAAAAGAATATCAACACACCCCCTTTTATACACTTAAGAATTTAAGAAACATTTTTGATATGATCTATAATGTTCTGTTAACGTTAATGTTCCCTTTACATTACTGCAAGAACTATATTAATAACTTTGAGAAAACTTCAAGAGAGCATCAGCCAACGTTCTGAGAATACTTCCTGCTAGCCAGATCATTTGAAGCGATCATAAACAGCAGAATCCACTTCTACACAGTGAGTGTGAACAAAAACAGAACAACGCTCATCTTCCTTCTTTCACAACAACATCGTTTACGAGATCTCGAGCAGACTGCACATAACGAGCAGAGCTGCACGTTTGAGCAACGCATTAAAATTCAGGTCTTAACGTGCTCGGGGAGCGTGTCATCACCGGCGAGGTATTATCTACCAGGAACGTGACGAACAGTGTCACTTATAGAAGGATTTGAGGCTTGAAATAAAGCCCTTTGAATTTCAATGCTGGCTCGTTCAAAGCTCTCGATGTTGAGCCGTTGTCACTTTGATTTCCATCAGACCCCCATTATGGAGGCCACTGGCGTACCCCCATTGTGAAATCAGACCGCACCATTCAGACTTTCCTACGTTTTTTAGACCCTGTTGTTGCATGTAAAACATCACAGGCCAGATCAGAATGCGTGTATGAGTTTTAGAAGGTTGTATGTAGACTTTGTTCACACTGCAAACAAAACAACTGGTTTGTTTTCCAGATCTGTTGTTTGAGTGTAAATGATGTCATGGTGTCATGAGATTCTGAAGTGTCTGAAATCAGTTTCCTTCAGAAGTACCTCCAACAAAACGCTGTTATGCAAACGTGTTACTTCACAATTCTAAACACACATTTCCAAAAATTCAGTTTGGATTTACATCAAGTATGAACATGGTTCGGATTAGGTTTGCCAAAAAAAAAATGCATGGCATAACCAAATTAATGCATAACCCCCCCAAAAAACATTCTTAAAAAGCATACACATGAAACAGGCGTGTGCGTGCCAAGGTGCGTGTGATTACCGAGTGTGTTCAGGTGTGTAAGCGCTCTCGCTTACGTGTGCGCGTGTCCTACTGCAGGTCATTCATATTCATTGAAGCTGCCTGGAGGAGTTTTGTAAACTGGAGAGCTATTCACCTGCCTGATTACAGCTCAGGGAGAATAAATGAGAAGAGGAGTGCCAGACGATAGCGGGAGGAGGGGAGGGGTCTGGATCAAGGCGGTAATTAGAGGAGCCAGATTTGACCAGATAAGCACTATCGCTCTAGCTGATAGCATATCGAAAAGCACATCGGCGTGCAAATGAAGGCGCACGTGGCAATCGACGAAAAACGAATGCAAATAAAAGCACAAAAATAACAGAGATGCAGGCAACTAAACACAAATGAAGCAAAACACGAGGCAATTAGTTTAAATGAGGTAATGGGGAAGAGGTTTGCTCACTTCATTTACCAGTAATGGAGGTGATAGAGGAATAATTTGATGCTGAGGTGGGTGTGATGATATACCTCAAAGAGAGAGAGTAGTCGGAGTGACTGGTCTCGCTGTTTCGCACCAGATAGCTGCACTCTTTACACAGGGTCAGCAGAGACTCCGCCTCAGAGCGCGACAGCGAGCCGTGATACCATCTGAAAGACAACAATATTATTCATATTGTGAGACTTTGAAGCAAGAGTTTGGATGTACTCTAACGTTAAAAACCCAACGCCCCTGCTGTCCACCCATGAAATGGTTATGCAAATTAAGCTGCAAAAATGGGCCAATCAGAAATAGTCACAGTTGTGATGTAACAACGTGCCACATAATGCGAGTTTTGTCAAGCTATGCTGCAACATGTTGAGGGAAATTAGTTTGGTACTTGTAAAGCTACATTATTTTGATAACAGCTTTGTAACACTGAGGAATGTGGTTAGTAGTCACCACTTTTAGCTGGTTACTTTTGAGGGTGTGTATGTGTGTGTGTGTGTGTGCACACATGTGACTGTGTGCATGTCTGCAGTGTGTCACGTTCTCTGTGAGATTACAGCTGCTGTCTGACTGAGGATGATGTATCAGGGGAATTCTGTACCCAGAACAGCTGACTAATCTGCCACAGTAGTTTGGATGCACTTCACTGGTTTATCTAATGGCCTAATCATACCGCCCCCATATATCAAATATTCAAGTATTATACCACACTAGACAAGAGACTCCCAATGGCGTCAGACGTGAAACACTATGAAACGATCACATTGGTATCTTAAAATCACCGCAACGTTTTAACTTTAAAATATAGTCGATGCAAGTGGAGGTCAATGGACAACATTTTTAATATTACTTCATATTCACAGTGTAAAATAAAACTAAATGAATGAATAAATGTTCATTTGTATTTGGATGCCAAAACATTCACACTGGCACAGCCTGTATTTTTAAAGATATTTGTATCACTGATAGTTTGTGATGGTACGGTGGACGCACACTTGTTTCTCCAGAGGCAGGGTGGGGTCCACTCGCTCCCCGATCATGGAGTGAGGGTCGCTGGGCTTGTGGAGCTTCACGCTGCCTGTGGCTGGCAGAGGCCGGGGACATCGGAGGCGCTCGGTGGGAGAAGAACGATCCCATTCGGCAGCTTCAAACTGAACTGTGTGGAGTAGACAGAGATAGAAACAAACAATAGAGAGAGAGAGAGAGAGAGAGAGACAGAGAGAAAGAAAGAGAGCAAGAGAGAGAGAGGGAGACAGAGAGAGAGAGAAAGAAAGAGAGAGAGAGAGAGAGAGAGAGAGAGAAAGAGAGAGAGAAAGCAACAGAGAAGTGATTATGAAAACAGCATGACATGGACCAAAATCTCAGGTTGGAAACGGCTGAATTGTAACATCACATCCCAGCCAGGTGTGAAAAAAAATAATAAAACCTAAATGTGTTTTTAATGTAACGTGAATTTGGTTCTGCATGAAAATGTACATGCATCTTCATCTTTGACAGACACCGTAAATTACTAACAATTATGATGCAGTTCAGCACAAAAACTGCGCTTTTCAAAAAACTGTTGCGATTGTACATATTGTGCTTAAGACATGATGTGACAACAGTGATTATTATGCGGTCATCGCATTATTATGCAGTCATGGCATGCGGCTATGATGACATCACAACTAAATGGGCAAAGTCTAAACCAGGACACAGGAGGAACAGAGGAGAAATTTAGGAAATTAAAGTGGTATTCCCTGCTGACAGTGTAAACGAACCTGAAGCAATATAACATTAGAGACCTGAGGGGATGGGGGAGGGGTCTGGAGCAAGCAAACAAACCAAGTGTGAAAACAAAAATTGGAGGAACTCTACTAACAGAACTGGCCACATGTCCACATGCTGCTGTGATCCGAGTCAGGATACAAAGAGGGAAGCAAACAGCCGGTTTCTAGGAAAATAATATCCTCAGCAGAGCAACACAGTGACTCAGGGAGCTGAATTCGAGAAGTAACAAACACGAGGACAGATGCAGGACACTGGAGGCCAGCAGTGGGGAAACGGGGTCAAAGTTCACCTTGCTCGCCAAAGACAGGCTCCTCCTCCAGCTGTCCAACCGGAGGCGGCCAGGGCAGCTCGGCCAAATCTTTCATATCTGTTCAGTCCAGGCAAGAGTGCGAGTGATAAAAACAGTGAGACGGAAAGAGAGAACGGTGAGAACTCGGCTTGACGTGAGAAAAGAGAGACAGAAGGTCATCGAGGGTGATGGAGA
>JAZGTI010012705.1:0-15474 GCA_036877585.1 Botia kubotai
CAGCAAAGAAAACGCCCGGCACATCTTAAACCTTCTAGCCTTCACCAGCTTCCGGACCTCCTCCTACAGAACATAAAGAGAACATTTTAAAAATGATCAAATTCTCAACAGACAAATATACAGATATACTTTATCGGGCCCTAGAATGAGATTTAGGATTATCTTTAGATTTACATCTACCATCCATATAAACTTTGGTTAATAGAAATTTTGTTTCCTACTTCTGCAGAACTTTTGAGGGTGGAGGGGGCCAAGACTTAATGAGATTATATAGAAAGTTTTAGTATACCAATGTAATAAACTGTGAACATTGGATACTGATTGGTGTATCAGTTGACAACAGGAAACACCCTAAATGTACATATAATATAAATGTAATATATAAGCTTGTTGCAAACACTCAACTTTGAGATCTTTAACCCATCTTCAGAAGCTTTACCTATTCATAACTGATCTCCCTTGCAAGAAATAAAATATTACAAAGACAAATCGTGACTGACAAATCTCTCATTTCGAAACCGGAGATTTTCTACAACAATTTTTGGTGACAGCGGTTGGGATGGCTTGTCTGTGATCCTCGTGGACCTTGAGGCAGACAGTGACTAGCTATCCTGAAACTAGGATTTCAGCCCTACCCCGCCTAGTTTGAGGGAAGAATGGGCTGCCCGCCTAAGGGCCGAGGAGATCAGCACTGCCATTATTTTAAAGAACCTTGTGGAAATCTTCTGGTGAGAGATTTTAAATTTTTATAGTTAATAGTAAAAACAAAAACAAGTTTAAATTGTCAATCCTCATTCTGCTGAGAGACGGTGAGGTCGTTAGCAAGCAAACCAAGAAAGTGGGAAACAGAACTTGAGTGGTTGACGTAAATTTGTACTCCGTTTTGGTAAATATATTCATAGCCAATAGGCGTCAACAAGCAAACCAAGAAAGTGTGAAACAGAACTTGAGGGTTTGATGTAAATTTGTACTCTGTTTTGATGAATATCTTCATAGCCAATAGGCATTCAGCAACAAAGCCAAGAAAGTGTGAAACAGAACTTGAGGCGCTGAGTGGATTCGTTGGGTAAATGTTAGATGTTACTAAACTTAGATGTACTAAAACGTTCTATATAAGGTATAAACTGTGAACATTGGATACTGATTGGTGAATAGCAGATATATGTTCAGATGAGCATGGGCCAATGACAACAGGAAACACCCTAAATGTACCATATATAAGCTTGTTGCAAACACTCTTGAGATCTTTAACCCATCTTCAGAAGCTTTACCTATTCATAACTGATCTCCCTTGAAAGAAATAAAATATTACAAAGACAAATCGTGGCTGACAAATCTCTCATTTCAGAAACTGAAGATTTTTCACAACAATGGTTAGCTGACTACTCAAATATGTTCAAGTAGAGATTAGAACTACAAGCAAGCAATGTTTGACACTATGTAAATATTTCAAATTTCAACAACTACCCACAACTGGTATTTGAAAGTAAAGATGTGAATACCTTCAGGTATTTCTTGTAGTTGTTGTAAACAACAGCCAGAAAAAAGGACATGAAGGTGTAGGTGTTGACAACAATATACAGAATGAAGAAAACAGTGAAGAAAACGCTGTAGTTGTACGCTGGCATCCTGTAAAGATAAACAAAACATATTACATTTATTCATTTAGGAGACGCTTTTATCCAAAGCGACTTACAAATGACGAGATTTATACTCAGGCTGTGTGCCAGTGAAATATTTTATGTTTCTGAATATATGAATTGTACGCTACAGAGATCTTCACCAAAAGAAAATATCGCAAGGCGAATAAAAACTCGAAAGCTCAAGACTCACATGACATCAGGGCTGTTGGCGGTGGTCACTAAAACATACAGATCGAAAACAATATCCAAGTAGTCTGTGAAATACGGAGACCCATCAATGGTAAGAAGACCCCTAATAACAGACAGACAATATACACAGTTTATCAGGATATGTAAACTTCCTGCTGGTAGATCTCTTAAGGTTTCCGTGTAGCAATCGTGATGAAACAGTGATTTAACTATTACTTAAAAGACGTTACCTTTTCCCAAACAACTTGAGAGCCATGAGAGAGAAGACCAGCACGCTAACCATGAATAGGAAAAAAACGTAGGAGATCTGAGGAAGTGCATTCCGAATACTCCTGAATGCTCTCCGGAGCTACAGTCAGGAATGACAGAAAATGAGTTAAAAAGTTCTGCAGGAGAGACAGTATTCTCAGTCTACTTTAGTCCCACAAATTCAACTTTAAGTAAATTGGAATGAAAGTGAATTCATGACCTAATGTAATATGTTAATGCAAAAACAACAAATAATAAGATGAACAACTTTGTTAAAGCTGTAATCCGTAACTTTTGCCTCTCTATCGCCATCTCTGTTCAAAACATAAAATTGCAAGTTGACTGCAGTTATTTTATTTAACGTGGATGACAAGTTTAAATTCTGCACATTAGCTCTAAGAACAAGCTACAAACACTCCACCATTCCAGCATCCACATCCACGATTTAGTAGACGATTCTGTTTAAGGTAAGGAGACCATTTTGAACACTGATCTGATTTTTGTTCATTTTTGTTCAACCCAAAAATGTTACGAATTGCAGCTTAAATTGGCTCGGTGTGATTTGTTTTAGGTTTGCTTACCTGTCGTCCCTCTGTGACATTGACTAACAGAAGTGGCCTTAAGACCCTTGACCATCGAATACCAAAGTAGCCTGATGCTTTTAGAGCCCCGTATATAGTCAGATCTATGAAAGAAAGCTGGGAGGAGGGCGAGGAAAATCACAAGACTTTAATTAACAAAACAGTGAAATTCAACATGTGCCCAGGCTTGTTGTATTTCATGTAAACTCTGTGCTTAACATCACTACAGCTCTGCTCATAGTCAATGAACTCCACATTTCCTGGTGATTTTTCCTTGTGCTCAGGCAGAACTGCTGAGAATGACAAACCAAGGGCTAAAGTTCATTTTTCAACATTGTTACGAGCATTCTCAGCATTTTCTCATGTTCGTTAAAAAAGGCACAATACAGACAGAAGTGAACACATGGAAAACAGCTTTTACTGTATACGCCTACCGTTATAATGATTATGATGCAGATATTTTTGGGATCCTTCCAGAATTTGTCTTTCGGAATGACTTTGGCATAGTGTACGAGTCGCACAGTGAAAACAGAGAGACATACAATCTCAATTGTAGAAGTTGCCTAGAACACACACACACACACACACACACACAAATACACAAACAACTTCACTACGTAAGTGGTATAATATTTTTGACAGTTGACTAAGATTTGCCCCCAAGTTTCACAAACAGGGAGCACTCTCAGAACGTCTCTCAAAAACTTTCTGGCAGTAATGTTAGAGGAACATTGTGCTAACGTTATATATTATATATCAAAAATTGTATCACATTGTTAGTGGAATGTTTTAAAAATGTTAAAGAATTTTAAAAGTTTGCACAATGTTCTTATATAACCAATGAGTAACATTAAAACAACATCTAAAAACTAGATGTTTTGAATGTTCCACGAACTTTGAAAATAACATTTTTATGCTTTTGTTAGAGAAACATTTCTACAATTGTTATCTGGGTAGTTGCCATTATTTAACATCACACTCAACTGGGGGTGAAGTGACATAGACCGCACCTAAGATTTAGAGAAGTTGCTAACTTTACTCAGTGCTGCTATGAAAACATTTTAGGACACGCTGCATTTCACTACTCAACATCGCACTGTGTCATGTCGAATAAGTTACAACCAAATCACAAATCTGATCAATGATTAAGCCACTGTGTACACCAATTACAGCGAGTTTTATTTTTAATCTTACCCATACTGGAACTGGCACCAGAGCAGGATCTTCAAACAGTGCCAGAGCGAGGTTTGTTATGATGAAGACATACACCAGCGTTTGCATCAACCAGTGATTGTACAGCAGGTAGAGTCTATGAAGCACGTTACAATTGCAATTACGGTCTAGCATTAACATGTCAGTGTTAGTCCGAATCAAAAATTATTACTGCAATACCCAAAAAAGCAGCTTGATGAATCTCTTACCTCACAGCCTGTGGTGAAGTATTAAAAAAGATGTTTCTGTTATATTGGGCATCTGACACGTAGACCGTGGCCAGGTCGAACTTCTAAAATACCGTCAGCAAACATCAGACAAAGACATAATATGTACATGTTTGTTTCTGTGACATTAAATATAACAGGCGGTTCAGAACAACGCGCTTCTCATCAAATCTGGACTTTAGCAAACTTTAAAAGTCTTTTAAAATAACCAGCGTTTGCAGTGCCTGTTTGTTTTTGAACGAAACGGTTTTAAAGAGAACGAGACAAAATGACACATTCGTTTCCAATTAACAAACCGACAGCTTCTGAAATCAGTTTCATCTATTAATATGAACAGATTGCACCTATTTATTGGCATGAACGACATTTCGCTGCGTTTTTGCAACACTGATGAGCACAGAAGCCAAAGAGCATTACATGCAACATACCTCTGTCATCTCATCTGAAACGCCGCTGGAAACAACACTCCCTCCGTTGGTTAAACCCTCGTCTTTTGATAAAGATTGTCTCGCCGTTTCTTTGGTTGTCTCTTGCTCAGACATTTTTCTCTATCGCTCCACTTTTCTCCTCTCGCGCAGCGGACAGATCCGGTTCGCAGGAAATCCCGTTTTGAAAAAGTCCAGCGAAACGAATTTAAGAACCCTACTACGGCGTTAAAAAAAGTTCTCAAAAATTTAAAACCCAACCCTCAATATAATGTATATCCAATAGAGTGGGCGAGGCCAAAAGAAGGCGACTAATCAGCTTCAGCGTGACCTCATTGTTATTAAAAAGAAAAGACTTCCATTGGAAGATAAACTGGTGAAACGTCACACACGTCATTAATATTTATTAGCGAAGGCTTCGCCTTAGTGGGATTCGAAACGCTAAATCCTGCGTGTCCCACGGGATGGAAACTTTGTTTATTTCGCTTCAGTGTCAGAATAAACTGTTCTGGGGTGCAAAAAGCAACATTTACAAGCTATATCATGCTAATTGTCTTTAAAATACTTGATTTTCTATCTGTAGTCTTTAAGTGTGCTTAGCCCTGTATTTTGACCGGTCATGTGACGAAATCCAGCGGAAATAGCGGAGCAGAGGCACAGGATCAGAATTGTATAGAGACCACTGCTGGCTTAGACACATTAACCCATTATTTTATACTTACACTAAAGTTTACAGCGAGACCTCAGCAAGAATAAAGCATCACGACATCTTGTAATCTATTTAATTTTGACCTCATTAAAACTCATCTTTTCAAACATAAAGAACAGAGACAGTGTATACTATAAAAAAAGAGACACACCACTGTAAAACATTATGCAAAGTTTATTTTTACCAAAAGTTATTTATATAAATTTCATATGTTTGATCCTTCAATAAAATCTATTGATCAATGCAGATAATCTCTTTAACAAACAACAATTTTCAAATCAATATAAATTAAAATAGTGCATTTTTAATTTTTTTAACTAACATTGTGAATGTCTATGCAAGTTCAACATTAATTAATTCGATGATGCAACAATCTTTTCATAACCTTTTAATGATTTCCTTATTTGAAATGTTTTTATGGAATAATTTTTTTAAGCTTTTCAGTGATTTTATAAGTAGTGCTCTAGGTGACAGTGATCCAGCGACAGTCAGCATGAAAAGATTCCAAAACAGAATTCAGATCAAGTTTTCTGGAAAAATCAATCAGCTGCGATTTCTTCAAATCCGTCTTTAAGTATTAAAATAGTTGAATGAATTGTCGGCTTAAAATTGCTGGTGAACAATAACGTGTAAAACTCACTGATGAATGGTGATTGTTTCTCCATCAAATAAATAATAATCATCATAGTAACAATCATAACAATAAATGCATCTTAATTATATGAAGTACATAAAGTGATATAAAATATGAACATTGTAAAATGCGAGAGCACACAAACCATTCCTCAGTCAAAACAGCAGTGTGTAAAATGTACTCACATTCTCTGTGTGTAACTGCAGCAAATAAGGGACCACATATATAAAACTTAATAACAGAGATCTAAGATCTGCTTTTTCTCTTCATATCCAAATGAATCAAAGCACATGAAAGATACAAGGTTATTTGGAGATTCTTTATGGGTCCTAATTAAGGTTTTGATTATTTCAACTGAAGCCCTGTATGAGCATGTGCTAAAACAGTTAGCCTAAAAAATTTATATTTTTTTTAATTAAAAAAGTATTAAAAAGTTTGGGATATCAGATTAATCTAGGTCGAGGTGGGTTGTTCCTGATGGAGGAATAGGCTCCGATATGCTTGATCACATTGGGTTCTACACTATGTGCCCTCTCTCCTGGTGTCGATCGAGCTATCTTGTACAGCACAATATCTTTTGCATTACCCTGAGCGCAGGCAGTCTGGTCCAGGTACTCGGCTACACGCATGGACGCATTGCCTGGAAACAGCATAGCAGGGGTGCAGCATTCAGTAGCAGGTGACACGGCATACAGCTGGGGGGAGAGGCGCCTAACCTCCAGGAAATAGTGCCTCCCTGCCAGCTCCACCACAGCCATGACATAGAGAGTCAGAAAAAGAAGATGAGGAGCAGAGAGGGTGAAAGAGAGAGGTGTACAGTGAGAGAACGTGATGAGAAGGATTGTAGCCACGAAGAAGCCAAATCCCAACCATTCCAGAATCCGATATGGCTCTGGATTCCAATACCTCTGGAGACGTTCCGGGTGGAAGAGCTTTATGTAGAGAGTGTCGAGGGCAAACTTCCTTGATAGCAAGTTTTTAATCAATGGAAAGAAGTCTTGCATCGGCAGCGCATCATCTTCCAGGACAACAACGTTTTTTGGTTTCATAAGGTCCCATCCTTTCCGCAGGCAAAACACGTAATCTCTTTTCTCCCTCTCAAAGATGTTGACCACTTCTCTGTTGCTCCATTTCTCACCTGGAGAACGTCTAACAACCCGGAACTGTTTTTCCACAAGCGAGACGTCCTCGTTCGCGGCAGGACCGCTTTCGACATCACAAAGCATGACCTCAGCGCATGGTTTAGCACCACAGGCTTTGAGGAGCGACGTCAGCTGTTGTGTCACCTGAAGCAGGTAGTGATAGTCCCTCCCCTCCTTTCTGCTGGCTGTCACAACAGTGACCAGGAGATCCGGTTTCATAGCAACCGTTTCCACAGGGTCCCTCAGGCTTTCCGAATAGTCCACACCCTCCCAGAAATGAAGCGCTTCCTGGCCTCTGTTATAGCTCTCCTGTAATGCAGCATCACTCAATGAATCCAGATAAACAGTGTTTAGAAAATAATAGGAGTACAGTAAACGGTGGCAACAGATAGGCATTATCAGTCCAAAAGTTATGGCACACAAAATCAGCCCTTGGGCTACAGGGCCGGACCAGTTCAAGTGTTTGCTGGTACAGATTTTCCATCGAGGCATTTGCTCTATAATCAAAGGTTAAGTACATGTATTGTTCCAGCGTTACGATCACACGTGACTCGTACGTTGCGCGGGTGAGGATCCGGGTTCAAGTCCAATGTGTTAAAATGACTTCACGAATCAGAAGCACTGGGTTTGTCAACTTCAGAGATATTTTTTCCATACACCACCCGTATCTAAAAACGAGAGTGATATACAGACTCTGGTATTATGCTTCTTAGAAATAAACAGATCTTAATACAATATTAAACAGTACTCTTAATAAATAGAAATATTGCATTCGTAACAAACAGCTAAGCAGATGTAATTCGTCACATATAAAGCATGATTTAACTAAAATCCAATAAACGTCATCTCATTACAACAAGAAACCAGGAATGATCTCCGTGGAAGGCTGTTAAAGAAATAACAATGAATATTATAACAAACAGTACACGATGTCAGTAATACCTCTTTCGGCACCCTTTTCATATATTCAACGTGTTAATAGCCGCGAACTAGGGCACTCTAAAATCAACATTGAAACCAAAGTTATGGCGATTCCCTCTTACCGTAACGCCAGGACAAAAAACGCATGTGGGGCTCAGAAACGTTAGCGGCTAGTTCTCACGCATGCGCACTGCAGACGTGTACTGGACACACAGGTTATGCAAGAAACGAATTGAATTGTAATGATAGTTCGAACTCTCCATATATATTATTTAATATGTTATTAATTAACACGCGTGTACCACAGTGGGTAAAAATAACCAGTTCAATTTATTTCCATCTCCATAAAACAATGTTTCACTGCGCTTAAGTTGATTTCATATTCGCTCACGCTGACTTCCGTTTTCAATATCTTTGTCAATATGCTTTAAAAAAAAGACCAAGTTCGGTTAATTATCATTACTATTTTGACTATTATGAGTATAAGGTCGACGTTTTTGTCCTATGGAAAGATGTGACGTCACCAATCCCTAAAGGGGACCGTGTACAAAATACATGAAACGTGTTACATGAAACAATGTCTTTTTTAGATGAAAATCTCTGCTTGCCCTGGTTTGCCTTGATATTCTTTAAAATGTTTTGTTAATTTATGTCTCAGGCGATTAATTTCTGTACTACTGTGCTGTGGTGATTTCTTTAATGACACACTATTTAGTTCAATAGGTTTTGAAATAAGGGATCTACTGCTTTAAAACAAGTTGAAATGCCTTATTTGGACACTACAGAACAAACTACAGCCCATGTTTTCCTGTCCAGTGTTCTGGTGGTAAATAAACAATATATATATATATAACAATATATATATATATAGGGGTTGGACAATGAAACTGAAACGCTTGGTTTTACACCATTAGTATGGTGTAGGGCCTCCTTTTGCGGCCAATACAGCATCAGTTCATCTTGGGAATGACAGATACAAGTCCTGCACAGTGGCCATAGGGATTTTGAGCCATTCGTCTTGCAGAACAGTAGCCAGACCACTATGTGATGCTGGTGGAGGAAAACGTTTCCTGACTCGCTCCTCCAAAACACCCCAAAGTGGCTCAATAATATTTAGATCTGGTGACTGTGCAGTCACAACTTCATTTTCATGTTCATCAAACCACTCTGTCACCAGTCTTGCTGTGTGTATTGGTGCATTATAATCCTGATACATGGAACCGCCTTCAGGATACAATGTTTGAACCATTGGGTGCACATGGTCCTCCAGAATGGTTTGGTAGTCCTTGGCAGTGCCCATCTAGCACAAGTATTGGGCCTAGGAAATGCCATGATATTGCAGCCCAAACCATCACCCCCATGCAGTGGCGGTTCTACATTGAATGCTTATTTGTCTGGTTGACTGCTTTCTGTATTGCTTGTGTGACAAAACAAACTCATTAAAATCACAATCACAAGGCATGTTATATTGCATTACAGAACAACAGAAATTGTAATACTGCATTCCTTTATTTGTTTATTGATTAATGTAAAGTGAGGTCATATTTAAACCAGCAAGAGTCTTCACCCACTGGTTGGGTCACATAAACAACCCAGAAATCTGAAAGAAATATTTTTCAATTTCTTTTGGAGCAGTATGACAGTCCTTTCAAAAGCTATTGAACTTGATGTGCCATTGAAGAAACCCATAGAACAGTGATGGGGGGAATTGAACATATATACGAGGCAAAAATTCTTGCAACTAGTTTGTACAAAAAACATCCTGTTTGATGTCATGCTTTCAGTCTCAATCCTTGAGACTGATGATAACTCTATCATCAGTCTCAAGGATTCAGTACCATGGACTGACATTTCTGCAGTTTTGTAAACAATCAATGCACTTGTAATTGTATTTGAATTGTAATTGAGAGTTTGATGTTAACTGATGTCATACAACCGGAAAACATAAAATAGTAAATCCAGTCTGTTAATTCAGCCTCTGCAGAACACAGTTACACTGTTACTGTTTTTATCACACTTAAATCCACAAACACAGGTGAATTAAACAGGAAAATGTGGTTATGTTCTGTAGGGTCCTGATAAGATTTTCTGTTTTCAAATCCTATTGAAATGAATCCTATGTCATTGTTACAACTATTTACAACTACAACTACACTTGTACATGAACTGTAATTTGTGAACAATACAGACATGTTCGTTCTGTTAAATTTCCTAAACGACTTCAGAAGACAAAAAATCAAGCTGGTGTGTTCTGGCTAAAATGGCTTTAATCTAAGTGTTTGCACACAGTGCAAAGAATTTACATTTTAGACGGTCCCTATCTTTTCAATCACACTAAATTGGACAATCAGTGGACTTTCTCAAGTATGGCATTAAACCACTACTTGCCCATTTGTCTGTGAATGTAGTTGGTTTTCATAAATGTTGGTGATTTGTAGTTTGTATACTAACCTTCTTGCACATACATTTAGAAAGTTAATGAACACACTTTTTTGATTAATTTTAAATATACACCTTTATATACATTTTTATATTTTACATAAAACCCCTTTATCTCTTCTGTGAATTGTTTGTAAACAGTAATTTGGTTCGGCTGCAGGAATCTGTGAAATTATTTTAAAAACTTCAACAATCACGGTGCATGTTTTTGGAGCGATGTGCACCTCAATTTATAACTGAGTAATTACACCAGTACATTTTTATATAAATTGAATTGGGGAAAAAATACAGTGAAAAGTTACGAAACAACAATTGATATGTAGTCATCATAGCTGACCAATTAAGGACAACTTCCGGGCCGATAAACCCCGCCCATCCTGTACCATGCTCCGCTGTAATGAACACACTTGACGCTAGATGGCAGTGTCGGCTAAACTTATTTTTTTCTACTTGCGTTTGCATCACATGATCTTCTATTCCCTTTGATTTCCCTTTTTTATCTGTTTTTATCCATAAGTCGTATATAAATTAAAGTATAGTCTCAATCAGTGAAGTAAAAGATAATCCAGTTTAATGTTTGTGTCACATTTCATGTGTATTTTGGCTGGACGAAACACAACTGTTGATACAGTGAGATTTGCAGGTAGAGTTTCTTTTATATTAAAGATGCTTTCTTAACTGAAACTTTCTCAACACAAAGAGCTAAATGCCTCCAGCAAATGTTACTCACCCTCATGTCATTCCAAACCTGTATGACTTTATTTGCTTCTGTGGAACACGGAAGAAGGTATTTTTAAGGATGTTGGTAACCAATCAACAGTGGCACCCTTGACTTCTATTGTACAGACACCACTGAGCCATTTCTCAAAGTATCTTCTGTCATGTTTTATAAAAGAATAACAGTTTAGAATGAGGTGGGTGAGCAAATGAAGAAAAAAAAATATATTTGGATAATATCTGCCTCTAAGTGATCTCCCTCATTACCAAAGGTAGTGTCCATATCATAAATCATTACTCAAATGATCACATTATCAACAAATTATTACAAGAATTCTCTTAATATAAACTGCATCTCTTAATATAAACTGCAAAGAGTATCCATCGCTTAGAAAACATATGAAACTGTATCTGTTCTGAGTCACGCTCTGACACTCACCACGTTCAGCTGTTGTCTAGTTAAAACACAAGGAAATTAAACCCACCCGTGTAACCAGATTATGACTGCTCACTATCTGTGCCGTTTATCAAGAGAACTGTGCCGTTGAACACCAACCCTGCCAGAATGTTTTGTTTTGCCCACATTGTGAAAGGCCAACGGCGCAGAGCTATGTTAATATAATGGACACATCGATGCACAAAGCTGCTGTTTTAAAACCGTATTACGTCTAGTGTTTTCCCTCAAGTGTGGCTTGTCAACACCAAGCGTTACAACAACCAACCACATAAACGATTAAACATTTAGTGAGCGTCGATCGAAATAACAATTTGTAAACGTGTCAACTATCTCACCCAAATGACAACCGAGCAAGCAAAACAGCAACACTCGTTTGAGCTGAAAGTGCAGGGTGGGTCTTGACGGAATTTATTAAATGCATGAAGATGAACAAGTTTGTCCAGCGGTCTGTCAGTCTCTTTAATACCGCACACCTCCAGCGCTCCTGCACAGTCCCTTTACCTGCACACAGGGGAGGCTCAGGTGCTCGTATATGGCAGCAAATACAGGGCAAATGGGTTACCTGCCAAGCGGAGGTGCTATATTCTGCACCATACCCGACATCTTCTACCTGCCAGAACTTGTAAGTTATGTTTCAATTGTTATTAGAAATAACATTAGAAATGTTATTTGTTTTTTTATGTGTTAAGATTTTCTTTTGAGTTTTCTTTTAATCATAAACATTATTAAACCCACTTAAACCTAAAAAAATAAGTAAAGGTTTTATTACTAAAATGTATAATTATTATTATTATTAATAAAAGTTACCCATTTATTTATTTAGCAACCACCATCGCAAATTAAAAATGCAGAAACTGTTAATTTTTCTTTAAAATTGTTCTAATGATTAAGACACATATTAAATATCATGAAAAGTTAATGTATAATTTTTTAAAAATAATATTAATAAAAAAATCTTGTTAATTTAGGGTTTTTTAATCCAATTGGTGATCGAATGTTTTTGTACATTATTTAAATAAGTAAAACACAAACCACAATTACTTACATCCTTATAATCTTTTAATATACTTTATAATGGTTATGTTTTTGATGTGCTTATTCTTGGGGGTTATATGTATTCTGCTTTAGCATATTTTAATACCATATAGTATTACATTAGTATTAAATTGTATGTAGTATGTTTCTGTGCTCAGTTTCGGTAGGATAACCCCTTTAAATATTTCTGGAAAAGTTTCACCCTAAGTAGAAAACATTAGACAAATGTTCACAGGGGAAGGAGAGCTCTACAATTCACATTTGAACATACATTACCAAACATACATGACTAAATATCTTAGAATGCTGTGTGTGAAACCTTCCTTTCATTATGCATTACTTTTCGCAGGTTTTTGGGGGTCTGGTATGGTGCCTCGTAGCACCCACATATATTATTCCTGCCAACCCCCAAGGATACGTGATGGCTGTGTCACTTTTCTGTTTTGTCATGACCTTCCTCTGGATGATTATGTTTGCCTGCGGGGCACATCGTAACAGAGGTGGCTGTGCAAGCGCGGTAGGTTTATAACATAAAAACATATTTATATAGAAATATCATTAATGTCGCCCCATAACGTTACCGTTTCTTTACTGTACTTTGCTGTACTTCTCTCCTCTTGTTTCTGCACAGGACATAGCATATCATGCTTTCGCGGCTCTACTGTATCTCAGTGCTTCTGTGCTTCTAGCTTTGGTAACAATTGACCTTAAAGACAACGAGACGCGTGTGAAAGATTACAAGCTAAACATTGCTGCAGTGGTGAGTGTGAAATAAGCTTCAACACATACACACAGTTAATTGCTAATTCATCTATGTCTGTTATCTGTGGCATAGCTTGAAAAACTGACAACACATTGATCGCACGTATTTACGGTATATGGTGACTGTCTATGTCTTTGTCATTTCAGGTGTTTGCCTTTGTCACCACTTTACTGTACGTCATCCACACGATTTTCTCAGCCGTCAGATGGAAATCCTTCTGAAATGTCTTCAATCGACTGTCCGGCTCTAACCGCACACAGAACCTCTTTAAGTATTTGTTACGTTGTCCCCGTGTAAGCCGCAAACAGATGCTACTCATCTGTAATTGTTCATGTGAGAGTAAATTGATTTTTCAGTAAATTGAAAAAGTCTTATATGTACAAACTGTTTTCGTTTTATTTGAAGCACCTTTTTGCCACAATTTTCTTTGTAACTGTTCATGCCTAAAGTATAAATTATTTCTCATTTTGATGAATCTAATAAAAAATAAACAACTGGTTTATGGAGTGTGAGTGTTCTTTTAACCCAGCAGTAACGTTAATACTACATTTAAAAACCAGTGTTTGTAAAAAATAATGTGAACAGGACTAAGTAAGTTTGTTTTTGGTGTGTCTGTCCTCATGTATGTGCAGCAGTCTGTTTTTGACAACTAAATGACATTCCAGCTTTTGTTACCAGCACAGAACTGGTTTGTCCTGCTGGTAAATGGTTTGGAATGAAGTATGAGTGTAAGATCAGCACACGACTGTGTTTGTGTTATGTGTCTAAAACAAGACACATCTGGGCCCTGTAATTAAGATGATGTGTGTGTAAACATTGGTAACTGTAAATATGAAATTCATGAGTGTTAAAATAATAAAGTAAATCCAAGATCCAAGTTTTATCATGAGATATCATTACTTTTACATTTACATTGATTGTATAAATGCCACACTGGAAGGTGGCATCATTCACAGGAAGGTGAAGTTAGTTCTACGCAATCTTGTGTGTTTGGAGTGTGGCGCTGGTTATCTGTGGTACATTCACTGTAATGCTTTCGGTTCTTGTGGCCGAGAGTCGTTCTGATTTAAGGCAATGCAACTTTGGATAACACGCTGCTTAAATCTCCACGAAACACGCAGGTGAGTGGAGCAATGTGGCTCTACTGTATGAAGTGATAGACAACTACAGTAATTGTCAATTGGTTCTGTTCACATAACATAACAGTTTTTCTGACAATCTCATAGTGAACCCTGAGAATGAAAGTGGAGTCGGTTCAGTTACAGAATGTGGCTGTGACTCTTGTTTTAACACAAGAGTGTGAACACAACTGTAGCAGAACAAACATTAGGGAAACGTTCTTACAACCTAAAATTGTTAGCTGAGTGTTTTTGCATTGTTTCTCAAGAGTTGATCCTTATCTGCTACATATGCCTGGGTGGGATTAGCAAGCATGTTTTAAATGCTGCATATGTATGTATTATATATATGTATTTTTTACCCTTATCACCAACCCTTACCGTCATTTCATTCAAATGCTAAATGGTTAACATGTAGGACACATTTTAATTCAAAACAACAAAACATGGACAAACACATAAAACATTTCTTTTTATTTCTTCCTATAGCGATTCTCTCTTCACGTTTAGCATCATATGTTGCTAATGTTGTGTGTAGATCCTATCTGGTTGTGAAAGGTGATGAACAAAGATGAAATAGCTTTGGCAGGTGTGAATGTCCCAGTAATCTCATCAGTACTTCAGAACTCACTCCTCCGACACCCAGTGCTTGACGTTTTGAATCCATTGTTAAAAATAGTCGATCTAGTGCGACAAAGATAAGATTGAAGATGTGTTCCCAGCTCTAATCTGACCTGTGGACATTTTCTGGCTGGTAGAAGACTGGAATGGTTTTCATCAGAACAACATTTATTTTTTTTACATCAAATTAGTGTATGCAGGTTTTTTCATTAGAGATAGTAATGAAGGGGCAGTTGTGGGCTACTGGTTAGTGAGTTGGGCTAGTAATCAGAAGGTTGCTGGTTCGATTCCAGCGCTAGAGGGGAACAACTGAAGTGCCCTTGAGCAAGCCACCTAACCCCCAATTGCTCCCCGGGCGCAGTAGTGTGCTGCCCACTGCTCCGGGTGTGTGT
>JAZGTI010012706.1:0-15473 GCA_036877585.1 Botia kubotai
TATATATATATGTTGTTTATATAGAATTATTTCCACAGGGAAACACTTAAATATGTTATTTTGATGATCAAAAATGAGTTTTAAAGGCTGAAATTATCGACTAGGGGTCACTATGAACTATACAAACATTAATGTGTAAATACTGTCTCTTTAATACAGCTGTAACTTATGTGACAATGTTTGAAAAAGAGCGATGCTAAAAGTTGCTATGGTTACATAAACTGCTGCACTAGAATGTGATTTTAATTCCACTCAGTCTACGAGATATTAACCTAATCTGGTGTATCCGTGCGGTTTTCCTGTTCCACAGAGGCTAAAGCTGAAGGATCTGCTCCCGTAGAGGAGAAGGAGAAAAATAAAGATCCAGCTCCTGCTGAACCTGCCCGTGAGGAGGAGGCTGCGGCAGGCGAGGGGGAGAAAGTGAGCTCGCCGGCCCCTGACGCTCAGGAGCAGGCCAAAACTGATGGAGAGAAACCTAATGAAGGAGAGAAACCAGAGGAGCCAGGAACTGAACAAGGAAAAAACAAAAAGAAGAAAGTGAAGGAAGCTGTAGCCAAAGTGTAAGCGTGTTTTTCTGCCTGTAAGGTGCTTGTACAGAAAACGAAATGCGTGTTGTTATTCTTAGAGAATGTACTTAGTTAACATTTGGTTGTTTTCACTTCTTTTAATAAAACTGTTTTATGCATTTGTTTGCTTTGAATGTTACAGTGAAAAAGATGTCGATGAAAAAGGCAAAAAGATTAAAAAGAAGATTCCATCTTGGGCAACCGTGTCTGCAAACAAAGTCGCCATGGCAACATTTTCCCAGCCCAAAGCTGAAGAAGTCATCATCGAAGCTATTGAGGTCTGATTTACAGTCATTGGGGCTCTTATTTTGTTAAAAGTTATTCATGTAGTGCAGTTTTTGTAGCTTAACATTAATTGTCTTTTTGTCACATTTAGAAAAGATATTGGAATGTTTTTACCCCAAAAAACATTTAGAATAAGAGGTTACTGTTTCTGTTTTCTGTTAAAATGAAGTAGCTGACATAAATTACTAATATTATATCTAATTTTTTAGAGAGCCTAAGATTAGAGATTGTTTCGAAGACAAAAAATATAAACTTCTAAGTTTGTTCCCACTCTCGTGGAAAACCTGGAAAATCAGGGAATTTTAAAATAGACCTTCATTCATCTCTGCTTTCTCTTCCATGTAGACACGTTTTGTTTTAACGTCTTGCATATTTAAACATTTTTACCAACAGAGTTGCAAAGAGCAGCGGAGCGGCGCATCTTTGGTCACCATTATGAAGTTTGTGCTGAAGAAATATCCCACTGTGGAAATGGACAACAAGACCAAAAACCTGTATAAGAAAGCCCTGAAACGAATGGTCGAGAAGGGGTCTGTCAAACAGGTCATCTGCCATTAAATTGCTATTATGTTATTAACTGTACATACAGTAGATCAAATGACAAACTTCTTAATCTCCTTTCTTTTACCCACAGTTGAAGGGCAAAGGTTTATCTGGAAGCTTCGCCATTGGGAAGGTACAGTACCTGCACACTGCAGTTCAAAAGTGATTTTATTCACAATTGGTTTGCCAATTTGCAGTGTGTTTGCATTACTTTAAGGCTGTTTGTACATGTTTTGTTGAGCATTATTGAGAAATGTATGAGTACTTTGCCCTAACCGTCTCGATTTTCATGATAACGCTTAATTTTGTTGATGTGTTTTCTGTGATTGGTTGTTAGAAGCCAACGGTTGCTGCAGGGCCGAAGGAGACGCTGGGAGAATCCCTGCCTCTGATCATGACACGCCTCTGTGAGCCCAAAGAGGCTTCCTACATCCTGATCAAGAAATACCTGGAGCAACACTTCCCACAGCTCAACGTGGAAAACAGGCCCGACGTGTTGAAGAACTGCCTGCAGAGATCAGTGGAGAAGGGCTACCTGGAGCAGATCACCGGCAAGGGAGCTTCTGGAACATTCCAGGTCAGTTGCCTTCATGAGCTGATTCGCCACCGAAAGCAGGTCTTCACTGGGAATCTCTTTTGTGTCATAACAGCTAAAGAAAGCAGGGAATAAGGTGCTCATGGGAGGCGGGCTGCTGGAAGACGCTATAGTGGCTGCCATCACAGCCATGAACGAACCTAAGACCTGCAGCATCACCATACTGCGAAAATTCCTGGTGGAGAAACAGAAGCAGCAGAATGGTTATTTTGTCGGTACGGCACACTAACGTCTCACTTATCAGAGCCTCGGGTACATTTTCTCTCTGAGGACTCAATTACGCTTGCTTTTGCTTGAGGCCACTTCTAGGTATAATTCTCAAATGACTTGCATACAGAATTTAGGGACCCAAACATCTCATAGATCTGTCTTTGCTTGTGTTACAGCCGCCCATCGCGTACACCATGTCGGTGTAACTATTTTAGTAAGTTATGTAGATGTTCTGAGCAGGTTTGTGTGTTGTTCACAGTGTCAAACTTGAAGAGGACCTTGCAGAAGTGTAAAGTGATGGGCTGGATGGAGCAGATATCTGGTCATGGACTCAGTGGCTCATACCAGCTTAGCTATCCCTATTACCCGAGGTACGTTTACATTTACATTTTTATTTAATTTTTTTTTATTTTTATGCATTTGGCAGACGCTTTTATCCAAAGCGACTTACATTGCAGTATACTATACATTGTTTCTGTATGTGCAATCCCTGGGATTGATCCCATGACCTTGGCGTTGTTAACGCCATGCTCTAACCACTGAGCTACAGGAAAGCTCAGTGGTTAAGGTCAATGCAAGCATTGTCGAGTAAAATATAACATCTGTTTTTCTGACATTTTATGTTTGAAACCGTTAACCCCGGGGTTATTTTAATCTGGGGTTATTTTAATCCAGGATTATTTAAACTGGGGTTATTTTAACAGGTTAATCCTGTGTCCAGTGTTTCACACTGGGGTTTTATCCGTTTGGTCACGCAAGATGAAACTAAAACATGATGCAACTTAGTTTCTCTTTGGTCGTCTGCAGCCCGGCGGTTCTGTTTCCAGAAATGATGGACAAACTCAAAAAGAAGGAGGACGAGAAGCTCAAGCGCAAGAGGAAAAGTGAAGACTCATCTGAGGAGGAAGAGTCAGAGGAATCTGATGAGGAAGAATCAGAAGACGATGAGCCTCCGCCAAAAAGGTAAATCGCATCACCTTAATACGTTGATTATTAGTGCCAAGGCGAGCATGACGATTCCTCATGATGATTCTATAGCACAATTATTTGATTGTTTTGTGATATGTAGCTTGTTAAGCACTGTTTGTGCTGCAGATATGATTGAAACACAGGTAGCTTTTGTGGATGGAAAAGCTTCGGCTTTTCTAAGAGATCAGATTTTTACCCGGTGGGCAATAGAAAGGGCAGTTAAATCTCACTCTTTAAGGA
The DNA here is from genome assembly GCA_036877585.1 of Botia kubotai. Lineage (NCBI taxonomy): Eukaryota > Metazoa > Chordata > Actinopteri > Cypriniformes > Botiidae > Botia > Botia kubotai. The sequence goes on from JAZGTI010012706.1 coordinate 3,409, forward strand.
AGCATTTAAGCCATATCTAATGATAGGAATATCATAGAGACTTGGGATGGGCTGTTTTGACCAAAAAACAACATCCTAGCAACCACCTTGCAGTGGCAAGGCAATCAACCACAACGTACTACCAACGCCCAGACAACCACCTAGCAATACACAGACAGCCAATTCTATTAAATATGAGCCAGAAAAGTTCCTGAAAAAAAGCAAAACAGAAGGTGTGATCATATTTTGGAGTTATCATTGCTCTGTTATCACGATGTGGTCACTGACTTGGTGTCACTCACAATTTGAGATTTTCTTTTCACTAAACGCTAAACATGTTTTTTGTTTGAAGGGTCCAACGTGCAAAGCCCGTGCCTCAGCCTAAAGCGCGGCAAAACAGCAACAAAAAAAGCAACAGCCGAAAACCTGCCGCGGCAAAAAGATCAGTTGCGCCAGCCAAGAAAACCGCTCAACCAGCCAAACCGCTCAAGAAACCCGCGGCCACCGCGAGCAAAGCGGCTTCTAAGAAAGCCCCTGAACCAGTTAAAGCCACACCAGTCAAGAAAGCCGCACCGACCAGCAAACCCAAAACACCGGCAGTCAAAAAGATGACAAGTAGAGGAGCCAAACGGCCAGCACCCAAGGCAGCTAAAGAGAAAAAGGAGCCCGCCGTGAAAACTAAACCCGCCTCCCGTAAGTCGCTCCGAGCCAGGAAATGAGCCGACGTTAGCCAATGGCTGGAAAGATCTACTGTATATCTGTAGATGGCAGTGCTGTTTATTTTTCCTTCTAATTTTTTAGAATTTTCTTTTCCTCTGTGTCTTGTGGCCTCTGATTAAAGATACTGGCCATTTCAAAGTTACTCTGCTGTTTACCTAATACAGGCGTTTTCTGTTCAGTATTCCTAAATTACAGGTAAAGATGTAGAGTAGAGATGCTACTGTTTGTGTTACGACGTTCATGGCCGTCACCATTATAAGACCTTTCGGAAGGAGTCATCACATCACCTCTGTTGTCCACCAATGAAAAAGAATTATTTAAAGGTCTTTGTTAGTCTTTATATAAACATTTTAGTTGATCAGACGCCCTGTTCGTCATTCTCATCTGTGTTCAAGAAAGTTCCCTTTGTAAGTTTTCTTTTTTTGGTCATGTTTTGTGAAATTAGGTCTTTAACTACCGTTGTTGTAATTTGAAGAGTTTTGTTGCTGATTGTTCCTTCATGTAACTTTCGGTTAGGCGATGTTTACTTAAATACGAATTTGAAGTTCAAATCTGATTATGAGTCATTAAAGTAAGTTTGGCATCCATATCCACGACTGTCATTTTTTCTGTATAGTCTATGAAGAAGAATATAAGTTAAAAAATGATTTTCCAAGCAAATGTTTAAAACTTTTAATGCACTTGTCATATTCTTGTGTGTTAGTTTAACAGGGGAGTTATTAGATGTAATTTTATGAGTACTGCTCACCTTTACCCTGCATGCTTGTAACTGATATACTTTTCTGTAGTCATTAATAAAGTGACTATATTTGTACTTCAACATTTGGCCGTTGTTTTGTTTGCGTGGTCTGGTTTAATATTCAGCCAAGTTTACTGATAAAATCTCATAGCTTTGTCACCATTACAGTGCTGTAACAGCAAGCAAACTCACTACGAAAATTCCTCACCGTGTTCTGACAAGATCTGATGGGCTTTTTAATTGTTTACTTAGGTAGCTTGTTCTTACTTGCTTTCAAAGTAAATCTAAATATTTATTTAAGATTCTGAAATCTTTTACGCTTCCGTAGAGAGACGAGTGATTTTCAGAGGAATAATTGTGGCGATCGAATAGTTAAATCGTTTTTTATTAATCGGACAAAACTGAAAAGGTAAATGGGAGTGAATCTTTGTTCCACACTCGCAAGTAAGTGGGGAGGTTTTCTAGTGATGTGTAAAATAGACTAGTTGTTTTAATGAATCGTGTTTCAAATGGATTGTTCTTTCTATAAGATTCGCTTGAATATGAAATCACTGTGGAGTCACTACGTTTCATCACGGTGTGATGTAGGCGGAGAATCTGATGTTGGGAAAATCCATTGGGATGGATCCAGGGTTTGATAGGCGGGATTTAGAGCATAAGGTGAGGCAAGATTCCAGACAACCCCGGACGGACAATCGACCCACCCTGCCAGGTTCGGTGGCGGATTAATGATTGTGAGTTTATTACTTTTGTTTGTTTGTTCTGTTCGCTTTTATTACAGCTGTTCTTGTGCCTTGTTATTAAATACGATTTAATATTTAAGACTGTAAACTTAAAGTATCGAAATAAAAACAACCTTACAAACTACAATTCTGTCTCAAAGACATTTTCGGACGTCGTGGGCGCAATTCGATTCATTTAATCGTCGCGTGCGCCTGTGATAAATTTATAATACGAATATTTATATTTATACATTTAAATATTTAAGAGACTTAAATCTTTGAGGAATGCGTGGTATTTTCCCAGTGCGTGTTGTTTGTTCTACTGTTTTTCACTGTGTGGATTAAATGTTGGATATGTTCCCTTCAAACTTTGGACAACGTGTTGACCATTATCACCTTTGCGAAACCGTAGTCTGGTGAAGACGGGCAACAGGCACAGACGGAGACATGGGCGAAACTGCAGGAAGAGATCGTGGGATTGTTACAAGATCTGCTGAGGTGAAATTCACTTTCTACGTATCTTAATCTAAGTTTGTGTTTGTGTTGAAACTGTGTGCGGGAATGCAGGAAGATTGCCTGTACGCGTCTTTGAGTCGGCGCGGGATGATACATAGTGAGCTCATAGTGTTGATGTTTGCTTAACTGAGATAAAGTTCTTGTCTCTATTTGTCTAGTATATGGGCTCATTTCCTGTGGATGACAGATGTCTGGATGATCAGATTCACCAGCTGCACACTCAGCTCAAGTCCCTCAAGGTCATTTGTGTGCCGTGACGTGCTGTGATCTCAAGTGTGTGTTTCATATGATCATATTTTAATTAATTCTGATCATCTCTAATTGCAGGGTTGCAAGAGCAAGCAAACAGTTTCATTAAAATTCTCTGTCAAAGGAGTCAAAGTTTATGATGAGGATGAAACGGTAAGCTCTGCTACTGTGCCGGCCCTGATTCCTGTTCAAAAAATGGCTAAAACCAGTTTAAGGTGGTCACTAGGTGGTCACTAGGTGGTTTTCACTGATTAAGATTGCTTAGCAAGTTGGTTTTAAAGGGTTTTGACCACTTTTTTTAGTTGTCGAAGCTGGTCTTCTGTTGGAAGCTGGAAGACCAGCTGCCTTGCTAGCTAAAACTAGCTGGAAGACCAGCTTTGCCAAGCTTAGAGGCCCATCTTAAACCAGCTATTTCCATCTTAAACCAGATAAGCCAAGCCAGCCAGCTTAGGCTGGTTTTAGCTGTATTTTCAGCACTGATATCTGTCGTTCTCTGTGCTTTGCACAAAAGTTGTGATTGATCTGTATCATTAGAAGCTCCTCATGGCTCATGCCATGAGTCGAATCTCGCTGTCCACTGCCCGTCCCCCTGATGCCCAGTTTGCCTTCGTCTCCCATAATCCTGGAAATTCTGACGTCCAGCTTTACTGCCATCTCTTCCGAGCAAGACATGCCCGAGCTGTAAGTTTCAACATGACGAAACCCATCCACCACAAAAACATTGCTGTACAAATAATTAGCATTTCAAAGCATCATGTTTAATTGTCAAAGCATGTCAAATTTCACAATATCAGTTTTGGAATCAAGGATGTGCATTTGGTTTTTATCAAACTACATTAATGATATTTAGAAGCCCCAAGACATGTTTTTTAATTTGACATTATGACTCAAATGTCAAATACCAATGTCTTGCCAAATCAAATCCCTTTAAATGGCTCCTAACTAGATAAAATTGAGTAAGAGAGATCAAATTCGTCAAGGTAAAATTGACGAAAATACACCTTAAATACTTGACTTTGACTTACTGTTTGTTTTTGTTGTTGTTTATTTTTTTCTGAAGGCTCAGTTCCTGAACCTGCTGCTTTGCCGCTGTTTTCAACTGTATTTTTTAGAGAAGCATCCAGAAGAAGCTCAGGAGGAGCGTGCTGGAAAGAAACCTGCTCGAACCCCATCACTGCTTAATCAAGGATTCCCTTTGAGTGTTAGTGCCCTGGTGTCCTTCCGCAGGGCCCCAACTCAAGGTCTGCTGCCCGGGGCAAAGGTTTGTTTACACGAATAGTGTACTCAAATGTATTTGCATTTATCATTTGTAGTGCAAATTGGATCCAAATGGCATACAAACGGAAGTTGATCTGCACTATATGCATTTGAAAAATGTAAAGTTATTTTGGATAAAGCTCCGACAAGAGTAGTTTGTCAAAGTTTGAGCGGTGAGTTTTATTAGATTTTCCTGAACAGGTTGTCTCGGAACCGAATCCAGAGCTTATGAGCAGTCCAGAGGAAGGTCCTGTTTCGTCTCCAACTCTAGTTCGTAAAATGGCGATTCGGACCAAAGCGTTTCGTTCTGGAGCGTATCGCTCCTTTACCTTTACTCCCCTCAAACAGCGCCATCTGCAGGATAAACTGAATGCTCCACAAGGTGGGATAAGTGTTCATAGAGTGCTTTCGAGAGTGAGAGAGTTCATTAGGTAATGCACACATTTAGTTATGGTGGTTAGCAATTTAAGACACTATGGGTAATTGTGAAGGGTTTGATGGGTGGTGAATCTAAATTGGTGATGGGGGGCCGTCACTGGAATTTCCACACAATTATTTTTGCATGATATTAGTTGCATAATATTTCAATATGTTTATGTATTTTTACATTTAGGTTATAAAACTTTTTATTTAGCCATCAAAGTGGTGATCTGTAATTGTGTGTGCTGCACTGAATATTCTCTTTAAAGCTGCAATCCGTAACTTTTTGGGTTTAAAATAAATAAAAATCAGATATTGAGTAAGTATATGACAGATTAGTCAGTGTACAAAATCATCTATATTACCCCAATTCATAACGGTAAGATTATAATAATTTAAGATGTCACGTTCCGTTTCCGGAATCGTCAGTTTGACCTCTATATACGTAATTAAAAGTATGTAAAGTAACCTGCAGTTTTACGTTTCAAACAGAAATGACAGTAGAGGGCCGATAGTTACATGCTGCAGCTTTAAAATGCTATTCTAAAATTGCTTGTGGACCCCATAATGTCCCTATTGCCAAAGCAAACAAACATTGATACTGAGACCAATGTGAACGGGATTCCTGTGGGAGTCTGAAGAATCTGTTCTCTGTGTGAAACAGAAAAGGGCCAGGAAAGCGCAGAAGCATGGAGTGCTCGAGCTCCCAGTCTGGCAGAGACAGAAGAAGCTCTGGCTCAGGCGGTCTGGTGTTGGGCTGGCGTCTCCAGGTCAGTGTTTGTGATGCTGCTACAATCGGTTATCGGTAACGGATTACCGGTCATCTTAAATGTCCCGATCACAACACTGTTGCGTGTTTCTTTGTTTCCATAATTGCATTTTGAATATACATTTGAATCATTCTGTTATATTTACATTATAGATGGAAGCAATAAGTAGGCCCAGGTAGAATCTACAGAGCTTTCCAGTAGAGCAGGAATATATTGTGAACTGTCATGCACAAGCTAAATCCAGGAAGTTCAGTCACGTAGCATCTAGAGTTTGTGTTTATTCATGCATTTAGTAAGTCTTTCATCCAAAGGGGCTTACTTTGCATTCAAGGTATACTTGAATTTTATAGAAAGTTTTTTTTTTTTAAATAGGTATGTGTCGTCTGAGAAACAAACCCACAACCTTTGTGCGCTTGTATTTAGTATTTGGTTTCCATTGCAGTGACTGTAGCTCCAAACTGCTGGTAGACGATGTGCTTGGTGCGTTCCTGTTATATCCCCACCCCAAAAAGCCGAACCGTGGCTCTCTTATCGTCCGCTTTCCGTCAGGTCTGGAGACTCTTTCTATTAAGAACTCCAAGGGAAAATTCCGCCTTGAGGTAATAAAAAAACGAGAAACTTATTTCGAGAAGAGACTCTTCCAAAAATGCTTTCTTGCCTCTACTGCATAATTATTTGTGTCTTATAACAGAAATGCCAGGTCGAGTTTGAAAATGTCGCCGCTTTGATCACACACTACACGGAGGTCAGCGATGAGCTGGAATGTTCTCTGAGCTGCGCTCGTGTGAACCACTGCTATGATTGGGAGGACATTGGAAACAAGACTTCACACTTACCGCAATATGTCAAGAAGGGCCCGTTGAAAAGCCAGTGTCAGAGCTTGGTGTGAATCCAGATCCGGTCTCACTGCTTTTATTTTTTTTTATGAAACTTTTTTAAGACTCTTTTAAAATTCTATCTTGTTTTTAACATTCCAAAAGCTGCTGACATCAGTAAGTCGTTACCATGATCTTAAGTCACTGACACTCATCATCACATGTTCAATAGTCACCTATGTTTTGCTCTTGTCTGTAAGTAACTCACTGAAGCACTTATTTTTCATTTTCTATTTTTGGGACCACGTGATGTCTTTCATGTTGATGTCAGCTTTTACATGTATACTCGCCGTATTTAGTGTAGACTTCGTAGACTTCATCTTTTTAATACATTTTAAGTGTATTATGTCTAATATATTGTACTGAAGGCACTGTGCACGTGTATTGAATCTGTATATATTGGTCTTGTTTTGGTTTGTATATTTTCACCAGTTTCCGAGAACTGTTAAACTCGGACTCTGTAAAAAGTCCTGTTGATGGATTTTGCTTTGCTACAAATATATTCGTAAAATGTTTTTTTTTCTATTGAACACAAACATTTTCTGTTATGGCTTTGCGCTAATATAAATGATGTCTAGCCTTTTTGCATAAATTTTTTATGAGCATCTAGCATCTATGTCTGGAGTCTGTTCAATCCTTATTTATTTTAAAGAAGCCGTAAGAATTTGTCTCTAAACAAGTCGAGATATGCTTGTCCAGGTCATATTTCACCCACAAGTAAAACGAAAATGTGCTATTTTAAGCGCTGTACAGGAAAAAAAGCAAAATTGTTTTTTTTAACTTCATGGTTGTAAAATTGGATTTAAAAATTCAATCAGTAAACTCGTGATGTTGCTTTGATCAAATGACTGTGTGTAAAAGTGCTGATGCGCAGGTCACTAATGCATCAGCAGCGTTGGAAGTTTGAGGTTGCTAGGCAACGCAGAACGCCGCAGCAAGAGCAACACGCTGCTTTATTTCAGGTCGCTTTTGATACGAACTGCAGCTTAAACTAGGACGAGCCTTTACGGAACCTGGACCGGATGACGAAATTACCGAGGTCTTTTCTCGTCGTTTCTACTGACAAAAGAGCTGCTCTCCATGAGATGGCCATGACTCGCTGCAGTCCAATGAATGGAGTGATGTTTCCATTTTTGTTCGGCAGATAAGCAGTGGAACCTGTCAAGCTGCAAGATCCGCCAAGATGGCTTCAGAGGCCGTGAAGGTGGTCGTCAGATGTCGACCACTAAATGACAGAGAAAAGGCGCTGAGTTGTAAAACGGTCGTTTCTGTTGACGCCGGTGGCTGTCAGTGTTTCATTGAAAATCCCGGAGTCACAGAAGAGCCGCCCAAGCAATTCACATTTGATGGTACTTATTATACCAGCCATTCCACCGAACAGATGTACAATGAGATCGCGTATCCACTGGTGGAGGTAATATGGATTTTGTTGTGATTGGTCAGTGTGACCCTATAGGGACCACATTGTAGCGTGCACCCATAGACCTGGGATATCTGATAGCTTATCCGAAACGCAACACCAAAACGGTTTAAATCTGACACGGAAGTAACCTGCAGCCTATTCTATAATAGATTGTTCACAAGTTGTTTCGTAAGATCGGGTGTTTAGTCCATAAACGTTCATCATTGAGGGCAATAATATAGTGTACACTCGTAAATATTAAGGTTCCTTAAAGGTTCTGGTCGGGAAATAGGGTTCCATAAAATTCACAGAACCTTTCTGTTGCACAAAAGGTTTTTTGTAGTTGAAAAAGGTTCTACAGACAATAAAAATATGTAGGTTATTTTAAGACTATAAAAATAAAAGGTTGGTTTAAGAAGAGTTTAGGGAACAAAAATGGTTTGCCTTTATTATTATAGAATGTAGGTTCTTACTCAAAAAGCACGCGTGAAATGTTCATTTTGTTTGTTTATTTGCCTGCATGTTTACTTTTTTATTTAATATTACTTTAAAGCAAAACATTTCCCCACCTTTTAATGGCCAGTTCTTAAACTCTTAACTAAGTACTGATTATCTATCTACTGTCTTATGTTTTTACCTGTTTACCCATCTATAACTCTAAAATGATCAAAATAACTTGAATGCTTTTAAAAATGGCTTTTGTATTAGACGCAAAATGTTAAAATATGATCAAATTATGCTAACAGGGTGTAACGGAGGGCTACAATGGGACAATTTTTGCTTATGGACAAACAGGAAGTGGAAAGTCGTTCACCATGCAAGGCGTTCTGGATCCTCCATCACAGAGAGGAATCATCCCCAGAGCTTTTGAACACATCTTTGAGACAATCCAGGTAACAAATCTACACATCGAGTGACTATGTATACTAGTATGTGACATTTGGTCTAATTTGATTGGAGTGTTCCTGTCTAGTGTGCAGAGAACACAAAATTCCTTGTACGGGCTTCTTACCTGGAGATTTACAAGGAGGAAATCCGAGACCTTTTGGGAAAAGACGCAAAACAGAAGCTGGAGGTACATCCACACTGGAAGTCTTAAATCCCACCCAGCTAATGATAATGTAGATGACTGCATGTCTGTGTGCTGTGTGTGTGTGATAAAGCTGAAGGAACATCCTGAACGTGGTGTGTATGTACGGGATCTCTCCATGCATACGGTCCACAGCGTGGGGGAATGTGAGCGGATTATGGATCAGGGCTGGAGGAATCGCTCTGTGGGCTACACACTCATGAACAAAGACTCCTCTCGCTCTCACTCAATATTCACCATTCACCTGGAGATCTGTAACACAGGTGAGAACCTGAAACACACTTTTAGGTTGTAAGAACGTTTCCATAACATTTCCATTAGTAACAAAAATGTTACAAATGTTACCTCAGAACGTTCACGATGTCCAGTTTTTTTTTAGACATTTGGACATGTTTTAATATTTTGCTTGTTTATAAGAACGTTTCATTTTTACATTCTGTAACATTTTTGTTATATATGACAAATAACGTTAAAAAACATCCTACTAACATTACTGCCAGTTTAGTTAGTTTTTTGTTAACTTTGTTAACCCTGTTAACTAGGTACACACAAGATTTATAACATTTCTGTGATCTTCATGTGAGCTTAGATGCTGCTGGTGAGGAACATCTACGTGCTGGTAAACTCAACCTCGTGGACCTTGCAGGAAGCGAGCGGCAGTCAAAAACCGGTGCTACTGGAGACCGGCTTCAGGAAGCCACCAAGATCAACTTGTCCCTTTCAGCTCTCGGCAACGTCATATCTGCTCTGGTGGACGGTCGCTCCAAGCATATCCCATACCGTGATTCAAAGCTCACTCGTCTGCTTCAGGACTCGCTGGGCGGAAACACTCGTACCCTCATGGTGGCGTGTCTCTCACCTGCCGACAACAATTACGAGGAGAGCCTTAGCACTCTACGGTACGCCAACCGTGCCAAGAGCATCCAGAACCGCCCACGCATCAACGAGGACCCTAAAGATGCCCTCCTGCGAGAATACCAAGAGGAGATCAAGAAACTGCGGGCGTTAATCTCCGGTCAGCTGGGATCTGCCGACCTTTCCTGTAAGATGCCGTCCCTCAGCCCTGTTCTGTATCTACCCTTCATCATATGATACAAGAAGCTCAGAGATTTTCAATACAGTTATGAATACATTAGGAATGTTAACTATTGGTTCGTTTTCAGCACTGTTGGCAGGTCAGAGGTCAGAAGATTCTTCAGCTGTCGTCTCCCGACCCCAGAGCAATACATCAGAGAGCGAGGCAGAGAAAGACAGAATCAAAGAGGTGTGTGATGTCAACAAAAGAGGCGTTAAAATTGAAGTTTGAGAACATGTCTGTTAGCTTTGGGTACATAGCATGCTGCAATATTTGCTAGTTTACTCCTAAAAGTTAAAAAATTATTTTTTAACGAATATTACATTTACAGTCTTTCTCTAACAGACCATAAAAAAGTAAAACTGACAAAAAAATATCGAATTTTATAATGTGTCAGGAGAACTTGGTTCCTTAATTAAAATAATGATTCATATAAAGTATTTTCCTGGATCAAAACTCTTACCAGCCCATAAACAGTTACACTTCATTCATTTGATCATTTAGGAATATGAGAAGAAACTCTCCAAGCTGCAGGCAGAGTACGATGCAGAACAAGAGTCCAAAGCTAAACTCCAGGAGGACATCACTGCCTTGAGAACATCATATGAGACCAGACTCTTTTCTTTGGAGAGGTCCAGAGCAGGCCGAATAATTTCTACTGGTAACGCTTTAACAACTGTTAACCACTTCCAACTGTTCACAGCTGTTTACGTTTGCAACAATAGCTTTCCTGTAGCTTAACTTGTAGAGCATGTTCAGCTAGCAACACCAGGGTCATGGGTTTGATACCCAGGGAAACCACATTCTCATAAATATAAAAATTGAACGTGTTGTAATTCAGTTTAAATAAAATTGTTTGCTAAATACATAAATGCCGATTATTGACGTAATATCTTAATCGTATTCAAGCTTCTTAATGTCTCTCCTTCAGATACAGACCAACACAAAGAAGACCTTATCACTGCAGTCATGGCTAAAGATGTGGAACAGGCAGATTTTGATCATAATGTAACCCAGGTACAGTGGTTTAGTCTTTAAGTCATGCAGATGTATCTAAAGAAGGTTTTTGGAGTTGATGGAATCCGACATCTCACCAAGCTAAGTGACCGTTGTTTGTGTAGAAGAGTCATTCGGTCCCAGCTATTGCCAGTGTCAAAGGAGGTCCAACTGGTAAAAATTCTCCCCTCGATACAGTTGTGCTTGCCACACCAGGTCAGCTGGACCAGAGACATGTATTAGAAAGGTAAAACACTCAGACAGGCATTGTGTTGTTCAGTTTCTAGTAGTAGATGTGATGGTGTGCGCTTGCATGTACTGCACCAAGCTACAGTGGCCCCATGCATTAGATTTGTATTTATTAGATATTGTATTGTGTGGAAGGCTAAAGCAGCTGGAGCAGGAGTTTGTGGGTGGAGAGCAGGTGAGAAACGAGGAACTGAAGCAGAGACACAGACAGAGAAAGACTTTGGCCGACCAGAGGAAGAAGCACTTAATCGAAGCTCTGAGCCAGAGCAGTGAGGAGGGTGACAGCGTCCTGCTGAACGTTTACGACTCCATCCAAGAGGAAGTTCATGCCAAGAGCAGACACCTGGAGAACACCCAGAAGAAGGTGAAAACTTTGACAGTTGAGACATGCAGTCATAATGTTCAGCGTTCACTGCGGGACTCACTTATAGTATTATAATTCATTATAAATATTATAAATGTATTTTCTGCAAACGCTTAAAAAATCTGTTTAGTTTTATATGAGTTGAGGTTTGTTTAGACTTGATTCAACTATAAATACAAAACATTTTCTTAAACTTTTTCCCGCCTTCGGTGACAGCTCAGAGCTGCAAAGTTGGAGATCAGGGATCTCCAGGCCGAGTTCGAGATGGAGAGAGATGACTATCTCGCCACCATCAGACGTCTGGAGCGGGAGGGCCAGCTCCTTCAAGGAATTCTGGAGCGCATGGCACCCCTGGTGCGCAGGGACTGTAACTACAGCAACCTGGACCGCTTGAAGAAAGAGGCCGTGTGGGATGAAGAGGGGGGCATATGGAGACTTCCAGAAGTGGTGGTGCAGAAAACTACCTTACCCGCAGGTAAAGTGCAGGTGTTGTCTGTTTAGTTATGGATCCGTGTTCTTGCATGATCATAGAAGATATAAATAGGGTTTCACAAATAGGTTCATTCGTTGCTCATGTGTTTTGGATTTTCTCTCTCACGTCTCATTTTATTCTCGCCCTACAGTTCCTCCCCCGGTTCCCGG
>JAZGTI010012707.1:0-15473 GCA_036877585.1 Botia kubotai
TCAAGAAACAACTAAAAACTCATCTTTTTCGTCTTCACTTCCTTGACTAATTTACTAACACACCCCCACTTCTACTTCTTAAAAAAAAAAAACTTCTTATACTGTGTTAAAATACCTGAGACCTGTCTATATCTATGCACTTATTTACTGTTGCCTCTTATTGTAATTGAAGTTGCTTCCTTGTCCTCATTTGTAAGTCGCTTTGGATAAAAGCGTCAGCTAAATGACTAAATGTAAATGTAAATCAGCACTTGTTTTTGAAATTCTGGGTACTAACAGTTGGCCAGAATTTTCAGATCGCAGTGAATGCGAAGGACTATAATAGGAGAGGAGCTCGCTTAAGCATTGAGGAGCTAAGCCATTAAGGGCCTTGTAGGTAGTCAGCAAGATTTTAAAATGTATACGATGCTTGATAGGCAGCCAGTGTAGAGATGACAAAACTGGGCTTATATGGTCATACTTGTTCGTTCTCGGGAGAACTCTGGCTGCTGCATTCTGACCAATCTGGAGTTTTTGGATTAAACTTGCAGGGAAGCCACCAAGTAGGGCATTGCAATAATCAAGTATTGATGTCATGAATGCATGAATGAGTTTTTAGTGTCTGGCTTCGAGCATGTGTCGTAGTTTTGCTATATTTTTAAGCTGAAAAAACAGTTTTACAAATATTGGAAATGTGGTTTTCAAAGGACAAATTGTTATCAAAAATGACACCCAGATTGTTGGCTAATGAAGCAGGCATTATAGAGCATCCATCCAGAGTAAGGCAGTGTTCTATGTTGGTCCGTGTGGAGGGTTTTTGTCCAACAAGTAAAACCTCTGTTTTATCTGAATTTAATAGTGGAACGTTGCTAGTCTTCCAAGTTTTGATATCGACTACGCATTCTGTTAGTGCAGTTCTATTTACGCCAACGTAGTTTTCAAGCCTATTTAGTAGAATGCTGTGGTTAATAGTGTCAAAGGCTGCGCTAAGGTCGAGTAATACTAAAAGAGAGATGCAGCCACAATCGGCTGACAAAAGCAGATTATTAGTCACTCTGATGAGAGCAGTCTCTGTACTATGATATGGCCTGAATCCTGAATGGAAATTCTCATAGATACTATTTCTTTCCAGGAAAGAGCATATCTGTGCATATCTATTTTCAAGTATTTTTGAGATAAAAGGTAAATTTGAGATGGCTCTGTAGTTTACTTGTTCCCTGGGATGAAGTTGTTCTTTTAATAACGGGTCAAACAGCCAGTTTGTAAGGTTTTGGGACATATCCCAACACCAATGATGTATTAATAATACTATTTAGAGGGTCTATAATTTCAGGCAGCATCACTTTTAGCAACCTGGTAGGTATAGGATCAAGCATAAATGTTGTTGATTTAGATGCTATGATTTTTTTTGACAGTTCATCCCTATCTATAGTAGAGAATGACTAGAGTTGCTCCTTGGGCAGGTTATGATGCACCATCTGATTTGTTTGTGTTGAAGTCAGTTGCATGTTTATGATTTTTTCTCTTGCAGTGTCTATTTTGTTATTAAAGAAATTCATAAAATATGAATAGTATGATGCTGACAACTGTCAGAGGCAAATGACACTTTATCTTTGGTTAATTTAATGTCAAATAGATATTTAGGGTTGTGTTTATTTTCCTCTAAAAGATTTGAAAAGTAGGCAGATCTGGAGCTTTTTAAGGTCTTTCTATAATTTAAAACATTCTCCTTCCATGCTATCCGAAATATGTCCAGTTTTGTTTGCTTCCAGTTGCGTTCCATTTTCCATGTTTCATTTTTGCTCGTTATACCACGGCATTGTCGAAGCTTCAGGCCATCTGCGTTGTTGTTTTTGAGTGTTACGCCGCCAGCTTCCTGTCTGTCTGTGGAGTTGCTCTATGCTCAGGAGTCTGCCATCACTAGCAACTCTCCGCTTCACTCACCTTCGCCGGTTCCTGCCACCATGTCCCATCCAGCCGCCAGCCGCCTCTCCTGCCCTGTCCGTCACCCTCCCGAGGTCCCACCATCACCCCTGTCTGCGCCGGGCTGTCCTCCTGGGTCCAGAGTTCATCGTCCTCATCCAAACTGTGGTTGTCTGTCTCTGCTTCATCTATATTGAATATTAATTGTCAATAAACCTCCCTTGCCCTGCATTTGGGTCTTCTGTTGTTTCTCCTCAGAGAACCTGACACTATATGTCAGGTTCTCTGCTATGTATTTCGTCACCACGATAAGCAGGAAGACATTGACATTGTACTAGCAAATTCACACACCTTTTTAATATTATCTTTAGTAATCTTCGACTGATGGAGAACAACATTTGTGCCGACGTGAATAATAATTTAACTGAATTTACGAATTGAAATTTGCTTTAATGTTGGGCGCTTTGGCTCCCGGTAAACATTTGACTATGGTGGCTGGTGCCTCTATTTTCACGTTCCGTACAATAGAATCTTTGATAACTAGGGCACTTTCAAAAGGTGTCTCAGTGGGTGTGTCAGTAAGTGGGGAGAACCTGTTTGTAACTGTTATCATAACGGAAGAGCAACGTTTTGTCCTGTGGCTATGGCGTCTCACAGTCACAAAGTTTCCCTGCTGCAGGGGATCTGCAACTGGAACCGAACAATGTATGGACCTAGTCGCCTCCAAATTCTGGTCTAAAGCCCTATCACTCTTATTATCCTCGAGTAAAGTCTGGATGCGTGTCTCTAATTCTGAAATCTTCTCTGTCAGCCTACCTATTTCCCTACATTTATCACATGTAAAACCCTCAGCGCTGACAGAGAAGCCTACACTAAACATGTGGCAAACAGCGGATGTTACAATAACAGAAGAAGCCATGACTCACTGTATTTTTTAGTTAATCCTACATACTGCAGTTGTTTGATAAACTCAAGGAGATGAAAAACGCAGGAGATGAAGACAGTATAGACAGTAAACACAGCCCTTACCCTAACAGCTGACCAGCTAGCGCGCTGCTAAATGAACTGAATTGTCTGTAATGACTAACAATCAAAAGCTAGCGGTATCTAGTTAATTCAGTACGATGTAAAGAATACACAAATAAGTTACATTTAATAATTTAGACACCAAAAGTAATGAGATAAAAATAGTGAGAAAAGAGAGTCAGAGCAAGGCTAGGCAGAGGCACAAACACAAACCACTTGCAGCAAGTCAGACAGGAACCGGAAGTTAGGGATACCAGATGTAGAGGAACTAAAAGACACATTTAAAGAGACATAAAAGATCATTACCTGGGGAATCGTTTGACAAAACAGTGTACATAGATGCTATAGGAGTATCTGGAGGAGTGCCTTATGAGTTCAAGACAAGATTTCAAATTTTAGCTGGATCAACAGTTAATAAAAATGTAGACTGGATCAATTACCTGTATTACAACCAACAAAGGTTTGTTACTCAGTCCAAGCTATTGAGGGAATTAGTGAGCATATCCAAAGCATTAGATGGGTTTAAACACTATCTGTAGAACTGGCTGAAAACTGAAAGGCATTGATAATCCCCTGTCTAAGATGCTTAAGAAATAGTTTGGGAAATGGAGCACTTTTATTACATCTGTATTAATGTCTGTATCTGTTGCAATATCATTGCTGGCATTATGTGGGTGCTGTTGTATTCCATGTATAAGGGGATTGGCCCAAAAAGTGATTGAAACTGGAATGACAACAGTAATGGTTATGAGAGTGGATGAAAACAACGCAAGTGGAGAAGTAATGGAAACACTGATGGATGAGGAATATCGTTTATAAACAATGTCTACAAGTATAACACTGCTCAGACCAATAATATGGCTGAACACCATAGATGAGTTGTGGAAAATACCCTGAAAGGAATGCTACTTTTGGCCACTACACCTGCAAAGAAGTGCATGAGCACTTCTTATTTTTTCACATTCTTTGTTGTGGAGGAGCGCCTATCCAACCCATTGTGTTTTCGCATTTCGCATATGATTAAATCATAATCATATATTCTATGAAACTGCAAGTTGAATGCAAGAAGTGTTAGAAAGAGTAGTAAGAAGGTCTGTTGGTATGAATAATTACAAAGAAAGAAATGAAAGTGCTTGCTTTTGAAATTTTACGTATAAATATTGATATGGTTTTTCACGTTTTAAATGTTATTTAAGGTTTTTAACGTCTCCATTTCTCAAGCCAAGGTTTAAAAGGTTTTAATGTTTTTAAGGCTTTTAAAAATGAAAGCAGCAAAGACAAGACCGCCTTGATTATCACCAAGGGGCTATATCAATTCCAGTCTATGCTCTTTGGGCTCATAAACTCAGCAGCCACATTCCAAAGACTGAGTCGTTCTCACCCTTAAAATGAAAAAGTGCCACTTCTTTAAAAGACAGCTGAAATTCCTGGGACACATTGTCTTGGAAAGAGGAGCCGAAGTGGATGCTGAATAAACCAAAGTGGTTGTTTAATATCCTTCACCCAGAGACCTCAAAGAACTCCAACGCTTTCTTGGTTTAGCTGGCTGGTACCACAAATTCATACCTTATTTTGCAGATATCACAACTCCCCTCAACAATCTGAAAAAGAAAGATGTAAAGTGGCAGTGGACACCAGAAAGCCAGGCCAGCTTCGATACCATCAAAGTCCACCTGTCCTAAGTCAGCCAGACCTCAATCAGCCGTTCCAGGTCAATACCAATGCCAGTGATGTGGGTCTGGGGGCCATTCTCTGCCAGCAGACACCTAAGGGAGAGTGAGTAATAGCTTACACATCTCGAACTTTACACAGAGCAGAACCTAATTACTCAACTTCCGAAAAAGAATGTTTGGCAATTGTCTTGGCGGTGGAAACATTATCTTGAGTGGAGACAATCTGATGTCTATACCGAACATGCTGCCTTAACCTGGGTATTTAACAGCCCCAAGACCAGCTCTCGTCTGACCTGTTGGACCCTTCAACAACAGCAGTTTGACTTTCAAGTCCACCATCAGAAGGGCTGCCTTAAGCGCTGTCGAGAGCCCCTGTAGCTGTGAAGGTAGAAGCATCTTGTCTGGTGGTTACACCAATTAATCATTCTTCAGACATTCTACACTCACTTGCTGAAATAGCACAAGGTCAACAGAATGACAAGACAGTCAGTCATCTGAAATCAGAACCTTAAACAAGAAAAACGAAAGACCAGAAAATTACCTTTGAAGAACATCAGGGGGTATTATATCGGCAAGTTCCAATGAAGAATGGAGAGGAATTTCAGATGGTTGTCCCTCAAACTTTAATACCTGTATTTTTGCATTACTTCCACGATAATCCAATGGGTGGACATCTGGCCAGACTAAAGATCTTGTTGAGGCTGTTGGAGGTGGCTTGGTCACTGACTGTGCGGGCTGACATCTGAAGTTACGTCAAGGGATGTGAAATCTGTCAAAAATACAAGCGTGACAATTTAAAACTCAGTGGACTCCTACAATCAACACAAGTTTCAGAACCTTCTCAGATCATGGGGTTGGATCTTAGGGAACCTTTTCCATGCAGTAAGAATCAAAACACCTACACCTAGTCATAGTGGATTACTACTCTAAGTGCAGAAATACGCTTGATAATTGATCTCTCAGCCCTGACAATTCTCTGTTCCCTAGCACGAACAGTCTCAATCATTTTAAAGAATACTCTCTGTATAATCATAATATCGACCAAGCAAAAACTATGATTAAAGTGTCGGCCAGAGTGCATGCTTGACAAAAGTAGTCCCCTAAGTTATCTGGCATCTGCATGCACAATAAATTCCACTTCGCCGTACATTTAACCTTCGGCTGCAAAAGCAGACCCAAGATTTGACACTGTCTGAAGTTATAAGATGGATTTCACACAACAATTATGCCGTCCCTTAGTCCAAAAGGGACTAAGGGATGGTCCAAAAAGTGTTTGCTTTTTTAGTCCAAAAGTGTTTGCAGTTGTAAGGACACATTGGCCCAATGACGGAATCCAATGTCGTGGGTGAAGGTATCTCACATGTTCTGCCTTTCCTTAGCACTTTTGCTAAAGTTCTTTAATTTATTATAATTTAGTTTAATTGATTCTGTGGTTAGTTCCAATCTGACTCCAATTTTATATGAAATTTAAGGTAGTGATTCCAATTTATTTGATCATAATTTGTTTGACTATTTGTAAATTCCCATACTTTTAGTTATTCTTTCATTAGGAACCTGTTGTCGCACTGAGACTTGTGCTGGCCAGATCTCACAATCATAAAGCGGTCAGTCTGATCTTAGTCAGAGGTTGCTGGGTAACTAATATTATTTAACCTGGTGGCCCTATGCTTGCTCAGATTTAATAACTTCCTTGCCACGATAATGCAACTTGCTAAGTCAGGTGATAGACAGAAATCTGGATTTTATGTGCTCTTAGCTCTAAACTAGTTCCCAGTTAGATCTTATCCTGGCACTTATTTTGCGGTAACCTTGCACTCCTAATCTACCGGTAATAACAAATTCTGAAGATGTTCAAATACATCAAGAATTACAATTTATTATGCCAGGCAGGTTAAAACATCAATTAAAAGAAATACATGACACAATATGAAATAAGAAATGATCACAGAATACAAGAGTTAAGATAAAAACCATAAATCATACCTGACAATACAGACACACAGCATTGGTGTGGGAAGTTCTGGTTACAGAACTGATTCTTCCTTTGCAATACAGACACATCTCAATGTCACTGAACATGCAACACAGCTCCTTGTCCAGGCCGTTGTCATTTCTAGGCTGGACTACTGCAATGCTCTGTTGGCCAGCCTTCCAGCACAGGCACTTAAACCAGTACAACTGATTCAGAATGCAGCTGCTCAACTGGTCTTGAAAGAGCCTAAAAGAGCCCATTTCACACCTCTCCTCATTTCCCTTCACTGGTTACCAGTTGCCACATGCATCAAATTCAAATCTTTAATCCTCACATACAAAACCATCACTGGCTCTGCACCAACTTACCCTAAACTCATACACATCTACACCCCTTTGAGATCCCTATGGTCAGCAAATGAATGTTGCCTTGTAATACTCTCTTCTAAAGGCACACAATCGCTTGCTCGCAGGTTCATCTTTATCATCCCTCGCTGGTGGAATGATCCAAACTTTGTTTGGTCTGCTGCATCCTTTACTACATTCAAGAAACAACTAAAAACCTAGCTCTTTCATGAATACCTGACATGAGTATGAACAAGTATATTTAAAAAACACCTTACTACACCCTCTCTCCCTACAGGTATAGCCTCTATCAAGCTGGAATCTTGGTAAAAGTGTAACTGTGCATGGCAGATGTTATTGCCTCCTTATGATTTTCGATTCATTGTTTTCCTCACCTTGTAAGACGCTTTGGATAAAAGCGTCTGCTAAATGCCTAAATGTAAATGTAATAATGCAGGAAGTTCTGGTTACAAAAAGCTTTGCAGAGTCTTTTGCCTAGCCACCTTATATACATAAATAAGACAAAGATTCATAAAATCTACAGCCAATTTAAAATTTGGTCTGGTAAGCTTCTCATGACCTGAAGGGGCACCCTGCAGAGTTCTAGGTATCAGCACCTCATCAGGAGAGTGTGAAACCATATCTTTGGAATCAGAACCAGAGAATTTTTATGGTACGTTCCTGCAAATGAACCTTGTGATTATCTCTAGACCTACTGCCTAACACAGATTTTGGCATCCCGATTGCTCAGAACAAAAATTGAGTTCCTGGGCATTAATCATAAAGACTCGAAAAATTGAAAGAATTATTATGATCACGTCCAATCTTTTAGTTAACCCATCTTGCTCTAAACGTAAACTTCTCCATACTCTGCATACTCACACATTATATGTCGCTATTTATTGCGCATCTCCTCCCTCACGTTTTCTATTCATGTGTTGGAAGACCAAATTCCTAAATTCTGCAAGTGCAAAAACAAGCAGAGATTATGGGTTTCTAAAGCAAAGGAAAGGGCTATTTTTTTATGACAATGTTATTGTCACAGAGGATAACCTAGCTCTGCCTTCTCCGTACTTCTAGCTCACTTACATTCGGACTACATCTTCCAGAATGCCACCTACCTGGGACTAATCACTTCCGCCTCACCACCCGTGCCTGACTTCCGCACCCTATTTAAACCATGTAGTTTAAATAGGGTGCAGAGAACCCTAAAGAGCAAACACTCTTTGCGAAGTCCTGATTTGCCATGGCTATCATTTCTGAACGGTTCCCATTTTGCTGGTTTATATTGTGTTTGATCTCTGGACTGTTTATTGTTTATGCCTGTTTGCTGCCTGCCTTGATCCCTGGACTGTTTATATTGTATTGAATGTTTTCTGCCTGCCCTGACCCTTTGCCCGTGTATTATTTTTTGCCTTGCTCTGCCTACTCTGTTACTGTTTGCCGGTTACCGATCTCTGCCTGTTTGACAAGGAGTAATAAATATGCTGCAGATGGATCCCAGCACTTATGACGTCTTGTATTGCCATGTGCTACATTTCAGAGTGTTTTTCCAGACTGCTTTCCCGTTGTCATTTGGACTGTTTAACGTTTTTGACTTTTTGCTGCCTGCCTCTTCTTTTTGATACGGACATTGTTGTTGATTGTTTGCTGCCTGTCTCAACCCTGGCCTGTGTTTACATTTTAATTCTGTCTCGTCTACATTGCTCTGTTTGCCGGTTTTTGACCATCGCCATTTCCACCTTCCTCCTTGGCTATCAATCCATTAACACCGCTCTCACTCTCTACACAATGTTCCTTTTGGCCTTCTTTGGGTTTCTCCACTGCTCCAAATTAGCCATCACTTTTAACTTTAATCCTAATATCCATCACTTTCTGTTTCATTTCTCTGTTTCAACAAAGCAATACAGATTAAGCAAAAAAGGTCACTTCATTTTAATTTTTTAACTTACCAACTACTATTCAACCGTATCACTCTCTCCTACATTACCTACTTTTCATTGATGACTCCAATCACCCCACAACAAGATTTTGGTTGCAAAATCACTTAAAATTAGTTCTCACTCCCAGCAGACCATTTATTCAGTCACTCCTTTCATATAGGTGCAGCAACCACAGCCGCTCAAAAAGGTCTCTACCGACATCAAATTCAGGCACTAGGTAGCTGGTCATCAGAAGCAAAACCTATATCAGATCCAGCCACTTCCATATCCGAAAAAATCTCCTAGCCTTAATCAGTTAACTAATTCCCAGCACCTGCGCTCCTCCACCGTCATCAACCTTGACCCTGTATGTCTAAATTATACAAAACCACCACTTGCTCTGCTCCAACTTACCTTAAACTCATATGCATCTACACCCCTTCCAGATCCCTACTGTTAGCAAATGAACATTGCAAAACTTGTAATACCCTCTTCTAAAGACACTTGCTCGCAGGTTCATCTTCACCATCCCTCGCTGGTGGAATGAGCTTCCAAACTCTGTTCAGTTTTAAGTTGTTTTAAGTGACATGTCTGGTTGCCAGTTTGTGGCACTATAATCATGACTAACAATAGTTATATCCAGAAATGCAATGCAAAAAAAAAAGAACTGCAAATAAGAGTAAACATGGTCATAATAACATTAAACTTACAAAACAGATATAGATATAGATATATATATAAGATATAGATATTATATATCTATATCTTAGAGATATAGATATATAATATCTATAATATAATATAGATATATATATATAAAATAGTGTCACGGGTGAAGAATCACAGGACAAGGCAGGCTGGTGAAAAAGATCCCCGGAGGGCGGGTTTATTACATAAAAGTGGTGAAAGTGCAGAAGTGATGCAGCCGGTGGGCTGGTGAGGGTGGTTATCCGCGTGCTCCGTGTCCCTTGTGGTGGCGAAAGCGCGAGCCCGTGCGTGCTTCTCCCAAGCGGCTGTCCGGTCACTCGCTGCTCTCTGCAATACAGACAAAAAAAACCCACGTTAGTGCACAACATAACCGTACTACACAGTTCTCGCGAGAGCGAGAGCTGGCGGCTCTTTAAAGCGGTGTGGTGATGCGGTCCAGCTGTGATCGGCCCGCCGGTGATGAGCTGGTGCAGGTGTGGTGCGTCGGTTGCCAGGGCGACGCTGATCAGCCCGGAGAGACTCGTCACAATAGGATAAATATCAAATTAAAGACAGGAAAGTAGGCTTAATAATTAAAGGGAAACAAAAGCTGGTTGTGTCATACACATGCCATAGGTTAAATGCTAAACAGCATTGCAAAATTAACATACGGCTTGGCAAAGCTGCGCTGTCTGGGCATGGTCCATGCACATGCGCATTTAAGTTGTTTACAACTTCGAGCACTTGAGATGAGAACATTTAACAGGTAAATTACTTTGAACCGCATAACTTTGATAAGCAACATCGATATAAGCAGTAAAATGTAACAGTAATATACATAAATCAACCCTTAAAGATGCAAATTTTAGTGTTGAACTCGATGCACATTGTAATGGCAAAGTATTAAAAGAAAGATCAAGCACATGACTTAAATAATCATGACAAAAATCAAATAATATGCACTAAATTTGCATTGACTCACAACACCCATAAAATGAATAAACTATATATGGCAAAGTTTGCATCCATATCAGTGATCCTGTGAACTCAGAGATGCAACCAAAATCCCAGTGCTGTGGGCGGAATAATCCCGTTCATGTAGATCAGCAAACACTGATTGGTTGCTGCACTGGATGCTTTGCATCACAGGAAAGAGACTTAATCACCTGATAATGACACATAATGGCCTTTTTACCTAACATATTTGCAGAGTTTGATGTCAATCGCTCAATGCATGCTGTAGATATTAGAGACTGTGTTTTCCATTTTTCAACAAATTTTCCACCACGCAATGACAACACAATTCTTGATATCAAAATCCCTTTGCCAATGTCTTGGCATGGTGCTCACTAAGTTTGGTGACAATCACATGAAATCCCTTAAAGGAGTGATTAAAAGTTCATGGCATGCACTTTCAGAAAATCCAGAATGGCAGATTTCCTCTTGGGTAGAGCTAAGGGGTTTTAGTGTGAAAGTTGTTCGGGTCAACATGACCGATACACATACCAAGTTTCGTACAGGTGCATGGATGTGTGTATGAAATATACCAGGGGGGCGCTACCGAGCTTCCTGCCCATGTGCCATTCTTTGCCCAGCCCTAATGGCCGATGACTGTGATGTGTGTGCCACATTTCAGGACTTTCTGAGCATATTAAGGTACTCAAAGTCACCCAAAAACCTTGAAAAAAAGGATAAAAAAGTAATAATCCTAAGAAAAATAAGGATTCACACTTTTAGTGATTTGGGCCTAATTATAGCTGCTTCTCAGAAAACAATGCATAGTTGTCACATGCATTTAATTCCATATAAATAACTGAGGACTATTTTAAAGTAAATGTCTTTTGTATGTTATACACTTCCTGCTGCCAGCTAGTGGCACTATAATTGTGACTGTTTTACAATAATTTTAATGTAGATTACTTAATGTACGCAAAAGATATGAAACACTTCCTGTTCTGTTTCTTGCCATAAATTGATTGCCTCGCCATGGCAATACAGTTTGAAATCTGTTCTGTTCTTAGTTTAGCATTTTCAGTATTCTTTTTTGTGATTAAGTATGAAGTGACCATCAGGATTCCCAGGATACCTAAAACATACAAGCATGATTTGGCACAAGATCCAAGTGGCAAAAGCAGAGACAAAGGATCTCCATGTAGTCTTTGCCTTTGGTTCAGTACCAGCTATCATTTGGCAGCACCAGGAAGTAGGACTAATGACATTTCTGTTGTTGATGGATTGGAGTCCCATAGTGTTTCACCAGCATTGGTCTAAATGGGGTTCTCAAACCTCCCTTTACCAGTCAGACAGTAACAGTACCACACCATCCAGGAACACAAGAAGCAAGTAATGTTCCTATAGCTCAGTTGGTAGCGCATTCCGTTAGCAGTGCAAAGGTGGTGGGTTCGATTCCCAGGGGAACACACGTACTGATAAAATGCATAACTTGAATGTACTGTCGCTTTGGATAAAAGCACCTGCCAAATGCATAAATATAAATGTAACCCTAAGAGCTGGGTGCAAGTGGGGTAAAGCCAAAGCAGCAGAGTGTCAGCCTTAAAACAGAAATGCAGAAAATTAATAATGCATTGAGTGTGGGGCATGTCCAACAAGGAACAAGAGGATTTTGATAAGTAAAACTATATCTAAGCTGTAAGGCCAAAACCACAGGTCAAAGAAAGATGCTGGTGAAGAAAGTATGCAGTCAGGAAGAGGCTGTAAATTAGGCCAAGGCAGTCTGTCTCGGCAAGCAGGGGCAGTGGATGAGGTGGGAACATGAGGAAGATTACCTGAAAGGATCTGTGGGTGATGAAAGCAAGTTAGTTGAGTTTTACCATCAGAGATAGATATGAAATCCTTTCAACACTAGTCAATATTAAGTAGCTTGGCAAAGATCCAGTGTGTCCTTTGTTATTTGCCAGACACCACGCAAGTTGTACAATGGGAACACCAGATGTGCCTGAGCTTGGCAAGCCAGGATATGGCTTGCCAAGCTCAGGCACATCTGAGCATTTCAATAACTAAATACGCTCAGAATAGTAATTGTTTTCTTTCACAAATGCATTGTTTTACTTTAGAAGGCATTCATTGACCCCTTAAAGTTGTATGGGTTACTTATATAATGAATAGATGCACTTTTTAAAGCTTCAAAATCTCTGTCTCTCAATCTCTGTTTACTGTCATTTTAAAGCTGTTAAGAGCCAATATATTATTTAAAATAACTTTGATTATGTTTGGCTGAAGGAAGAAGGTCATATTCCCCTAAGGTGTCTTGAGAATGAGTCATTTATGGCAGGGATGGGGAACTGTTCCTGAAGGGGCAGTGTCGTGCAGAATTTAACACCATGTGGTGTATATGCGCTACATATAACTAGCTGCATTGTGGCTGGAGCACCAAAGTGTACCCTGTGGAGGTGGGATATGGAGGCGTTGTGGCAGCATTGACAACCAGACTTCTCATGGGGTCTACATGGGGATTAAAGGCCTGAGCTTACACCTTGCCATCGAAACATTGTCTGAAGAAGTATCCAGTGGTTATGGATGAAAAACAAGATCCTAGCTGGGCCCCAAAGTAACTTAGTAGCAAGAAAGCAAACAGAGGATGCTGAACTCACTGTTGAGTTCTCTGGAGGTGTCATGGATTTATCAAGTTCAGATAAACCACAATTTCAGGGGGAAATAAACCTTTTCACATAATAACATGCAATGAATGACAATTTTAATCAGCAATGCTTCTAAAATCCTAAAGCAATGAGAAAACAGCAGATAAAAGAGGTTTTGATGTTGTTACTGATTGCCTCTACAAAACTTTCTCCAGCGACGATTATCAGTCATGATGTACCACTGAAAGGTAACATTAATTATGATAGTTCCCAGGTCCATACACATTTGTCTATTTCAGACAAGACAAATCTAAAAGTTGATTAAATGCTCGTTAAATGAAGTTTAATTAAGAAAGTTTGGGAGGAACACTGTCATGTAATCCAATCATTGTGCAAGGGTACAAGGAGTCTTTCCTCCTTGTACCCGCCGGCGAGACACCCACCATCTTCCTCCGTGTTCGCCTTTACTCAAACTCATCTAGCTATTCCTGCTATAGAGGATTGATCGTAAAAAAAATAAGCCCTACAAAACATTGACATCCCGTTTTTGCATGTATTAAAGCACAGCTTTATGATTTATATGTTTCTCTCCAGTCAACAAAATCTCTCTTCTTCTGCCTCTATCACATCCGCTCGTCCAAACAAGGCCTACCAAACCACCAAAAGGCTTATATGCTGGATCCTGTAACTGTTATGTCATTCCTTACCTTCTCTA
Organism: Botia kubotai; assembly: GCA_036877585.1. NCBI lineage: Eukaryota > Metazoa > Chordata > Actinopteri > Cypriniformes > Botiidae > Botia > Botia kubotai. The sequence continues at coordinate 13,841 of JAZGTI010012707.1, forward strand.
TTTGCTGGATGTTTAATAATATCATTACAATTGTTACTATTATATACCACACAACGCTGTTTCCAATATGCGTATTCTTACAGTTCAAAAGTGTTTACAGACTGTTTAATTCCATGCTTTATTCCCCAAGAAGAAAATTAACAGAATCATTCTGATCTCATCTCTTTACCTATTTCGGCAAACGCAAACCTTTTTTTTATATTTGGTCACTGTGACACTTTCGTGTCTCCCTGGCATGGAACGCGTGTTAAAAAACAGGTCAGAGAGCGGCTGATGGGAAGCGATCCTTTATTGATCAGTATTCATAACAAAAGAAATTAAACAACAACATAAACAAGTGCGTAGGCTTTTCTGCATTCCAACACGGCCATAGACAAAATGGTTTTCCCAGCTCTAGGTCCCGTCCGCTGCTTGCTGCTCCGACCAACTCGTTCTCTCGCAGCCCCGTTTTAACCGTCTCTTGACTCACTGCAAAATGAGAACAGCTGTTAGGAGTAATTACAAGGAAGGCATTTCTCTTAAATATTTTGTCTCCAATCCTTACTCTCAGTTGGCTGCAATATCAAAACCATGCCCCGCTTTCCACAGTCACAAACATCGTTACGCGCATAATTCCACAGGGCCGCCCTTTCATCTCCTCTCCTTCACGTCTTCTGTTCACTTGCTGGAAGACCAAATTCCTCTATTGTGCTAGTGCAGAAACGAGCTCAGCTTTCAGATAGTGTTTCTGAAGCATTGGAATCTGCAAACTTTTTCTTACGACAACCTCACTATCTATCCTTCTTGACATCCAACTGTTCACCAACGCTACTCCCTCAGTCAGCCTCTGGTTTGCGTTTCCGTGGCCTCCCCAGCTTCTTGATATGCCTTATTTCTCAGCATCCTCGGCCCTGTTCGAGCTCTTTTGCATCGCCATTGCAGCTTTTTTGGGGGGAAAATGGAATGGTAAACCAAAAAAAACCTAGTTTATCGCGGCAAAGAGACAACCGTGCACTGCATTAATAAAGGTCACTCCCCTCCGTTAATGCCTTTTCTATAGCTGGACATGTCACGTCTGTGACAACTTACAGGTATCGCACACCGTTTACGCATATTCTACATGCGAGCTCAATGTCGTGGTCCACTTGTAATTCAAGAAATACAAAATGGGCGAGTATCTAAACTTCCATTTTAATCAAAATAATAGTGGAATAATAGTGGAATAGGCTATTTATCACATTTTTGTTTTCTTGTTATTGTTGTTGCATCTGTTGTCTAAGCAACTATGTAACAGTTTAAGTCACATGCCTGTTTAAATAGAAATTTCATTTAAATTTCATTTTTAATAGTTTGGTTTACGTTTTAAAAGGCATAAGATAAATGCATCATTTGCAGTTCAGCATATATATAATGTGACGAGGCGCACCGGGGCTATCAGCGTCGCCCTGGCAACGGACGCGCCGCACCTGCCCGAGCTCATCACGGGCGGACCGGGCACAGCTGCGGCGCGTCACTGCACGGCGTCAAAACGCCGCCGCCTTCCGCCCAGGCAGGGAGAGAGAGTCTGATGAGGAGAAGGAAGGTGACAAAGCCTGGACAGAGAGCGAAGCCAAGAAGTGCCGCCAGCCGGAGATACGTTGCGTGTCCCCCCCGC
>JAZGTI010012708.1:0-15472 GCA_036877585.1 Botia kubotai
CCACTAAATCTGTCTGTCTTTCATTCCCCAAGGTCCTGTAGTCAGCTGGACCCAAACTCTGAGACCAGATGGTGGGGGACTGGATAAAATGACCCAGAGACAAAACATCAGGACTTGATAGACCTCTTTAGTAATCTTACCGTTATATACATGACAATCTTTAGCTTTAATTTGTTCCCTGCTAAGTCACAGCAGTGTGATATTATGGCTGCAATTAGTAACATTATGCCTCACCGCTTTTGTTGGCATGATTTTTCAGTGCACAACATCAAATATAAAATATCAAATATAGTTGGAACCATCAGTTTAACACCTACAATTAACTATAATTCATCACAATAAACTCTGTTCACATCTAAAACAGTTACAAATTGCAGGAGAACTGGCCCTCCTGGTCAAGCCTGGCTTTTCCCAAGGTTTTTTCCCCATCTATACATCATTGGAGTTTTGGTTCCTTGCCACTGTTGCCCTGTTGGCTTGCTTGTTGGGAGACTGCTGATGTCTAATTTAGACTAGGGTTTTGTAAATTATAAACGTCCAATATTTTACTTATATATTTTATGTATGTACGCTGCTTTTACATGTTGTGTAGTTCATGGTACTATTGCAAATCCTTTATAGCACTGTCCCATGATGTAGCCTATTATATACCTTTCTTATGTTAGCTGGAATGCTTGTATTTTGCTTAACTATAATTTATGTAAGCTGGAATGCATGTATTTTGCTTAACAATTTTGTGACTTTATTGGTTCAGTCAGCTCTTTGTTCGTAAACATACTATAGGCCTACTATAGTATTAGTCTTATCCCACACATTATTTGCAATAATACCATTAACATGTCAGACATTTCCTTTGTGTTTTACTACTATTCTTTTTTATGTACAGCTGCTTTGAAGCAATGTAACATTGTAAAAAGCGCTATATAAATAAGATGAGACTTTTTGGATAAATAACCTGTCTTTTCTGATAAAGGTTACCATAACACAGCTTCTGACCTAACTGCCAACAGTCATAATAAATAATGAACTACTAGTAACAACTTTTTTATAGATGAACTTTGTTTGTAGATTTTTTTCCCTACAGGGGAAACTTGATGAGGTTGTACACACATGGAATTCCCACAAAAATCACCCAATAGTAATGTACTCTCTTTTAGAGTTGCACAATGCTGAAGGCTAAAATCAGTTGACATGGAGGAAACAGCTTTGTGTCAGGATGAGTGCACCCCAAGGGTCAGTTCCCTTGTGATGAGATAGTTTTTGACTGTGCTGTCTGTTAAAGGAGGAAAATGAATGGGATGCTCCTACCAATAAATTCAGTGCAGTTCATCTTTAAATATTATTAAGAACAGAAATATAGCAAAATATTTGATGGTCTTTAGTAATTCATGATGAGACCTGACAATTTTAACTTTAATTTAATTTTTAATTTTCTTTAATTTTATGTATATAGTGCTTTTTACAATGTTACATTGCTTCAAAGCAACTTATCTATACTTATCCATATCTAAAAAATAAAAAAATAAAAGGTTCAATATAGAATACATGGTATTATTGCAAATAATATGTGTGAGATGTATACTAATAAAACGAATTAGGGATACTAGGTTTGTAGTGAATTAATAGTGTAGGTTTGTTTATGAATAGGGGTTGTTTATTAAAGGGTTGACTGAACCAATAAAAACAACACAGCTGGGCCATTTGAATAAATGGACGTGCATTAGAAATACCTGTCATTATGTGGGAAAGCTTGTACCTCTCCTGTACCTAGACCAGGGGGTGGGCAATTATTTTTTCCATGGGGCCACATGAGAAACAAAAAAGAATTTTGTGGAGGGCCGGGCCAAAAGGCTGAACTCAATTCTGTACAATATTAATTGTATTTCTTTATAAAAAAGCAATAAATAGCATTGTTTTGACAAGCTGGTAAGAGTATATGTTATAGTTAAGCAATTAAAAAGTGAGGTTGCCAAAAAATGTCATTTATTCAATCAAATTTCCCAAAACAATGGTAAACAAAATGTGAACATTTTCAGTCATATTCACTCCAGAACACATTTTGAGTTTCATATACTGTTGGAAAGTTGTGTAAAGGTTCTTAGCATTCTAAAGACATCACAATATTGTCTTTGTATACACAGTCCATTTTATATAATATGCCTTTTTTCAGGGCATATTAGTGCTGCAGAGTCCACCAAGCAGTCTTTGACAAACTCCTTACTGGCTTACCGTTTTTAGCGATGTTGTGGGATATCACAAAGCTGGTCTTGGTTGCTGCATCCCTGGATGTGTAAAGCTTGGTAAAAAAAAAAAGCCTTTAGCGAGTAAAGCTTCCGATGTTTGCGCCCTTTGAGCATCTGTCAAGTTTTTGTATTTCTCTGCGTGTTTTGTCTGGTAATGCCGACTTACATTGTAGTCCTTAAACACGGCGATCCGCTCCCCGCAAACTAAACACACGGCTTTACCCCCGACTTCAGTAAATAAATACTTGGCAGTCATCTATTTATCTTCTTTTAGCATGAGCGGACATTTTTGAGGGTGTGTGACAACGATCCAATCATGCGCACGTCTTGATATACGTATTGCGTACGTGATTATGTACGTGAATTAAAAACAAAAGGTGAAATAAAAAAATGTTTATTTTGTTATTTCCAATTAACCTTACACTGGCCGGTCAGAGTCCACCAAAGGGCCGTATGTGGCCCGGGGGCCGTACAATGCCCAGGTCTGTCATAGACCATTGTCTATGAGAGGGTAATGTATTCAGACTGCCTACTAAAACAGTATGTAAGTCTGAGACTATGGCTGCGTTTACACTGGCACAAAAAATCTGATTTTTTACTCAAAACATTTTTTACTCAAGGTTTTTTTTTACTGATCTGAACCGCTGATCCGAACCTGGCTGCAATGCCATTACAAAATAATGAGCATTAAAGCCAAATATAGGAAAGATATAAGGAGTTGTCATGTCACAGATGTAAAAAACATTAAAGCCATTTTTATAATGGCAGCATTTAAAAAACACTTTCGCTTTAACTGCTGTTGGGTGTACTTTTGCCAACTTTGAACAGATTAATTCGCAAAAGTCCATCCACAATTTGAGGGTCAATCCTGGCGCTCATATTAGTGAATGACTGGAATCTTTTTGGCTGAGAGATTAATGTAAACACGCAAATGGAATACAAGGTTTAAGAGTAAACAGGCCAAAAAATTCAGATATGGACTTAAGATTAAATTTGAGTATTAAGCAGCCTATGTCATGTGTAGTCAATTAACAAAATAGATTATAGGTATTATATTAAGCAAGATATGCCATTGCAGCTTCCACGAAGATGGCACATAGGAAGATAACATCTTTTGCAGAAAAAGTAGTAGTAGTATGCAGCAGAGTATCACAAGCATCACTATAAGAATGAGAAGTTTAAGTCAAACAACATGTTGACTCCCTCAAGCCAACATAATAATTAACTTTACAATCAATTTTAATGTTTAGTTTTTTAATAACAGAAACAGTCCAGCAACTGGATATTCTCCCATATTCATGTCACAATAATATAAGATGCAAATACAGCAAACAAACAGCATCAGTCAACAGTGAGTCCTTCTGGAAGATCCACCACAACTGGAGCACAATCATCAAGATCTGCGTCAAAGTTCCAGCAAAACTTTTTGGTTAGATGGGCTTTAAATTTTTCAGCTCTTTTGCGTAAAATGCTGTCAACCCCAGGGCTGCTGGCAAACTGGAAAAAGTCCTGAAGAGCAGTGATGGGAGGCAGAGAAATTAAAACATTAGTCAACCCCAGAAAGCCAAGATGTACATTCTTGTTAAATGCACTACAACGAGCACTACAATGGTGAACATGTCAAGTATAAATGCCTCTGTATGTTGTTTGAAGTACCAAGTTAGAATATTGACAAAAACATATCGGCCCTGCCTATTGTTGATAAATACATTGGTGTGGTTTTACAACACGCTTAAGCAGTTAAAGCTGCAATTTGTAACTTCTGCCTCTTTTTCACCACCTCTGTTTGAAACATAAAATTGCAGGTTACTGTACATACGTGTCCATCCCAGCAGTTACCATTGTGAATTGGGGTAAGATATGGAGAGTTTTGACTACCTATCCGTTACGCACTTGCGAAATAACTGTTAATAAAAGTTATGGATTTAAGCTTTATGCTTTTTGCATATGCTTTGTGTGGGAATTATGTAAACAAGTGAATTTGTAACTATGTCAGCCATCATTCAGCCAGTAATTTTTAAAAAACGATTTCTGTTAAAGAGAATGTCTCCTTATAAGGTAAGTGTGAGTGTTGTAACTTCGCAGATCTTCTTAATGCTCAAACAGCAACATTACACACTAAAGTTGAAAAAGTGAAACAGCATACTAGCACGCCTTCAATGGGTTATAAATTATGCAAGTAGTTTACAACAGTGTACAACAGTGAAATAAGACAATGTGTGTATAACACACACAAACACGCATAAACTCTTTTTGGTCTTTTTTCCTCTTATGCTTACCATCATTACCTTTGTGCAGTTATTAGATGTGAACATCAATACTATTAGCAAAAGGCACCGCAGATTTAAAGCAAACTTTCTAGGGTCTTGGTTAAGTTCACTTTGTTTAGAGCTTTTTACATTAAATCAAAATTAATGTAAACCCTGAAACAATCTGCGTGTACAAACACCTTTAGAAATAAACACATCCTAACAATTTTGCCCTCATGTTAAGTTGAAAGTAACTTCAATGACTTTCATTATTTCATAAGTTAACGTTAGTATATGACATAAAGATTAGGACTTGAAATGGAAAATCTGTATAAATCTTACTTGAAGTGTGGAGGTAAGAAAGTTGTTCTGGGAAACAATATCTACAAAGAAGTCTGGAGGAATTTCTCCCAGCTGGTGGTACAACACAGCGATGAAGCCCAGATACAGATCCTTCTTTTCTTTCATGGCCTGCTCAGAGCGACAGAGCAGAGACAGCAGTCTCTTCCAGTGCTCAAAGGCTTCGTATACATTTCCAATGAGAAAGCAAACAAATGCAAACTGCAGCTCTCCTACACATAAGAAAACAGTTATACATTAAAAATAAAATATTCTTACAAAAACACTTCACTGAAGTAACTGTAATTAAATACTTTTCTAAAGATACTTTTCTGTGAGAGGTGCATGTCAATGCAAAACTTGGCACCACAATGTGTATTTTTATACCCTTTATAGGATGTTGTGGTTGATTTGTAGGGCACTGCTGTGTCTACTAAGTTGTGTTAAGTGGTTTTAACAAATTGCATTTGTTATGTAGTCACTAGGCTTGTAAGGGAATGCCACAACCCGGACTCACCTAGGACATTGAGTGGTTGTTTTTTATAATGATTGTCAAGAACCTGGTTGAGAGTGTAGCTTAGATCCATACTATACTGGGTAATTTGAGCAGGTGTGGCCCCAGGAGGATAGACCTGTTTAGGAATGTGGGAAAAGCGTAACTCTGTGCCTTCTCTTTGTTTCATCCGTGGCAGTCTGTCCAATCCCTCCTTCAGACTCTGACATTCCTGATCATTGCGTGTTAGATTCTGTTTTTCCCTGTCTTTAGTATGGGTCAGCTGCAGTTCTGGGACCACATCACTAAAGGCACACACCCTACCGCTGAGGGGTTGCAAAGCACTGGCGACTTCCTTGCTGAGTCGGTCAGTAAGGGAAACCCATTTTCGGAGCATGTCATATGGGTATGGCCCCAGATACGTGTCCAGTTCTTGAAGATGGGCCTTTACCCGCTCAACCTCCTCAGCATTATACGAGAAGTCCAGATCATCATCTTTTTTGTTCCAGTGTGCTACCATCACCTCCCGAGGATTCAGGTACAGGAACAGGCCTGTTTTGGGACCTATCTCTTCACAAGCGCTGTTGGTGTTGGCAGGGCAGTAATGGAGGAAATGAAGTCCTGGAGGAATCATTTTCACCCCACGAAACCGAGGACCAACCGTCCAGGTTTTGTAGTCAAGTCCCAACTCTGTTCCTTCAGGAACATGGAGCAGAATAAGAGTAGCTCCTTCTTCAAACAATCCCCGGGCCACCTCAGGGTCCATGTCTGTCTCGGCCATTTCTGCGGTAAATAACATTCACATTAGCACTTGTTGATTACTTTGTTTTCTAAATGTGTTCAGATTGTTTTATATCTGAAATCACAGAAGTATGAATGAAGGTAGCAACATGAGAAATATAAACAAATTATTTTCCTCCAAGATTTTTTCTACAGATCATAAAATATTTTTTGGCAGATCTAGAAAGGTGTACAAAGAAATAAAATGTGAAAACAAGTGGTATTACAAAGTCAAGTGTGGAATAAATTAGGATAAATGCAGTTAAAGTAAAACACTAATTAGAAGGCTAAATTTTATGAGGAAAAATCTTTTCCTCATAAATCTTTTTGTCAGAAGCAGATTAGTAACATTATAATACCGTATGTAACTGCGCTCAGACTAGAATCCTCTTCTCTATCTCCCTCACTCGGCCCAAACTCCAAAATTTTATCGGAAGGGCCGTGCTTATGTGAACTCAGAAACAAACTTCCGCTAAACGCGTCATAATAAAAGTCCAATAACCGTTTAGCGGCACAGCATAGTGTTTACTGAAAATGCTTGGTTATGTTTATTAGATCGTTTACTTTAAGCAAAATTATGTATCATTAAAGGTAAAACATAAAACATAAATTACAATCGTAACTGGTTCAGTCAAATTTCATTTTCCACCGTTTGTTTTACATTAAAGTATTATTAAGAACATGAATGTTTTGCAGTGGAGAATTTTAATTTATGATCATATGAATAACACAATTCTACAAAAAAAATCATGTAAAATAAATTGTTCGAAAATAAAGGTTAAACAAAATTGACTTTCGTTTTCAATGTCTCTCTTCTAAAAATAAAATAGTTTAAACGTTGTTTTCCTTTTTTAACGGGTCTACTCGTTGGAAATTTCACAGCTTCCGCTACACATTGGGTGTGAATGTATTTAAGATTTCAAAGCTAAATGTTTTAAATATATTCGATATTTGCAGAATTTACCCCGTTTCGTGTGAGTGTCTGCAGTAACCAGCAGTGTTTAGTGGTAATCGGCGATAGTGGCGCGATGGGTTTCCGAAAGAAGAGCAAGAGTCCACCTGTGTTGAGCCACGAGTTTATCATCCAGAACCACGCGGACATGGTGTCGTGTGTGGCCATGATCATCCTGCTGGGACTCATGTTTGAGGTCATTATTTACTGTTAAATTAATATATCTTGACCATCCTGCTAGGATTCAAATTTACTGTTTTTCGTCTTATTTCTAAACATATGTAATATTTATTAATTAACGCAACTGTATGAAAATCATTAGATTAGATTCAATTTTAGTGTAATTATAGTGTTGTATGCAGAAGTCCAGGTTTATAATGTTTATAATGGCCCCGGACAGCTGCTCCACACAGGCTCTAAACACGCACCCAGGTGTACCACAGTTGCCTTCTGTGCATTTACCCTGCTCGGAGTGAAGCAAACATCTGAAGTGGAGAGTGTGAGAAGCAGATCATTAGGTGGAAGCTCAACTTTGTTCGGTCAAAGCGAGTTTAGAAGTAATTGAGCTCATCAGGGATAAATGCATACTCCACCACCCTTATTTTTTACCAGAGGTTGCTTCTACTCTATTAACCCTGAAGATACGCTGTTTGAGATGTTACTTAAAATGACGTTATTTTATATTAAACATGTGATCATATTGCTAACTTTCTTAAAAATATTATATATTGCACTAATGTAATCTTTGTTACATGCACATTTTATATGTATATGAAATAAAATTATTGTAATCATTGTAACATGTTTTTCACATCTTTGGAAAACTGTCTTTAAAAGTCTGATATTACTCTTGCTTTCACTAGCATTGCTGCACATAAAATATTTGAGCAATTTTAATGTCAAAATGTCTCTCATGCTCTTTTCTGGAGTTATATAAGCATTAAAATGTCCCATGCAGTTACACAAAGTATTAGCACTTTTTAAATGTGGATTGGTCAGTTAAATTAGAAAACCAGAACTAACTGTGTAATGTATTTTAAAACTTGCTATGCATATGTTCAGAGGTGTGTTAAAAAAATGTTTCAATTGCAGGTGACTGCAAAGTTTGCTATAATGTTCATCACAGTCCAGTACAATGTCACTCAAAGCCTGGGTAAGTATGTCTTGTTCAAGATCTGTAAATAGTGTTATCACTTACAAAAAAAAATTGCATGTGCAAGTCATGGGGGTCCAAGCAAATGTAAAAGGTGAAGGAAATTATGAAACACAACTGTCAAACCTGAGAAAAGTAGAAGATCCAGTGCATGCTGTGGATACATGAATGTCCGTTGTTTTCCACTCGTGGCAAATTTTACTTTAACTATTTCAACATTTACGACTCACTTAGACAGTATGAAATGACCTCAAATGCAAAAGCAGTGAAATATTTAGTCTTAACTTAAGTGTTACATGTGGGACAGTGCTGCCCTTCTAAAATTTGTAGGTCACGACTTAGGACACAGCATGTAGTGCCCACAGTGCCTAGTACTTCATTTAAAACACAACTATAGACGTATGGACACATGAAATCAACACCAAAGAACTAATAGCTAGAACTAGAACTCATGTCCTCATGCATCACCTGCATCGGGGGAAACTAAGTTGCACTTGAACATACCAGACAGTAGTACGTTCTGCACTTGCATGAGAGAACATAATTCTTCCATACCAGCAGGTGGCAGTATTATGTATGTGGCGTTTAAACAAGGAAACCAGAAGAACTGGAACTGTGGCTATACAAAGCAAGCAGTACTTGCTTTTACCATTGTTTACTCATTGCTCATTACTGATGGATTTGTGATTTGCCAATCATGTCTTCTAGTTTTGCTGTTTTTACTATTGTTTAAAGGTATTAAAAAGATTATTTTTTTTATTGACTATAACCTTTATTGACTATAATCGTCATCATAATTCATTTTCAGTTCAAATTTATTACGTGCTTTTTTTACAATGTTGGATTGTTTTAAATTGGCTTTACATATAAAGAAAAGAAAAACTAAAAATTGGAAAATTATGAAATGCATTACGCAATAATGGTATTATTGCATATTCTATTGTTTTCATAAGATATTTGCAATACTACTCATAATACTATACTAAGATTGTATTTGGTTTATGAATATGCAGATGACTAAAATTATGATATTATTAATCCTTAATTCATATTGTGTCAGTGATGCATGAGAATATCATTAGGAACCCGAATAGTATATTGTGTTATTACGTCTTAGCTATAGCCACAATGGTTACAAAGTCCCTATGTTTCCCTACACATTTTCCCTATGTAGCCCCCCAATAATTATTTGTGCAGCTTTTTTATTTACATTTCTTTAAGGTAATTATTAGTAAAGAAAATATAAAAATAATAACCAGTAATATAATTGTGAATTGTTTTGGCCCTGGAAATTGTGAAGTAAAAATCTGATACAATGTCAGCCCTATGTGCATTTCATCTCTAACGTTTCAGTTTTGACAAACAAGTGAGTGTGCAAGTTAAAGGGTTTAAAAATCTGCAGTACAATGGACAACAACAAAAGCTAAAATACAAAATAAAAAATTAAGTGGAATTGGGTACAAAATAATACAAAATGTAAGTAGGCAGGAATTAGATGTGTACATGTTAAAAGTTATACATCTTTGTTGCCACTAGAACTGCCCCCAACAGTCGACTATTCGTTAGGCGAAGAGAAAAGGGTTAGTCGAACAATTTTTAATTAGTCTATCAGTTGCAGAAAAAAAATTAAAGACTTTAAAGTTATGCAGTCTGTGGTTGACAGATACGTGGTAATTATGAAATCAAAGGATGTCAAGTGTTCATTTTTTGAGAAGGTAATAGATGACCCAAAAAGGTGATGTGCAAATTATGCAGGCACATCACTTACTTGAAATGTAAGTAGTATCTTAACACTAGCCACTTTCCATGGCCGCTCGTGCTAGATAAATGTGCGCTGTTATTTTGAAGTTTGTCATAGTGTGAAATTGTGGCCATGGTGGCCCAAAAGCCGTTTTGCTAAGCTTGCCAGATGTGCTAAGCACCTGCACTGCATCCCTTCCACATCTACGGCATTAGTGCACATTTTCAAACCATTATCTAATACTCCCCTCCCCAGTATGTTTATGTAATTAAATTAATATCATAAACGTGCAACAACACGTTGTTACACTATAGATATATACAACTATTCAACAAGCCTTTATAACAGTAACGGGGCAATATGCAGGGAATTTTAAAAAAGCCTGAAAATTGGCATATATTTGGTTGGGGTGAGGTCAAGTGTGAAATGCCAGTTTTGAAAAGCTGCCATTATTACTACCTATTAGTCTAGTCAGTGTAATTGTAATGGCTATATTCTAATGCACTTAATGTCACATTGTGGTTGATGATTTTCGGTTTGGCAAAAAAAAACTAATTACCCTGATAGCTAGGTTGGATGTGGTTTCCTTTGTCAAATTTGTCAAATGTATGGATAAATGCAGTTATTTATGGTTATAAGGTACTAAAATTATTAAAATTAAAAATTAGTAAAATTATTATTGACTAGCCAATAATTACATATTTAACAATATAATGAATTATTTCAGGTACATAGACTTACAGAAAAATTATGAGCAATCCCTTAGTGTTTTTTTACAAGTAAAAAGTAATTACATCACAGTAATGAATTAAGTAAAGCATTACACCCAACACAGGTGCCATCAAAGCCTATTTTTCTCTTACATTTACATTTATGCATTTGGCAGACGTTTTATCAAAAGCAACTTACAGTGCATTCAAGCTATACATTTTTTATCAGTATGTGATCCCTGGGAATTGAACCCAAAACCTTTGCGCTGCTGAAACAATGCTCTACCAACCTGAACAGGGACACACTTCTGGTTGTTAAAGCACAGATTCAAGAAGTTAGCACAAAAAACAAAACAATTGCCTTTTTCTACTAGCAGCAATAGCAATAAATCACAACCATTTTTGCTAACGATCTCAATAACCAAAAAGAGAAACCTGCCTGGTATAACAAGTTTGTCTTAATCTCACACCAGGGTTTAGATTTCTGCACTTTGTTTGTGTAAAGTTGCTCTGTAATGTCATATAAACCAATGGTATTTTTGAAATAATCCTCTGGTGACAAGACAAGTAACAAGTAACAAAAAAAAAGGGATTGCCTGTGCGATCCCTTTTTACCTTGTCATTGTTTTGCTTTTGTCATCGCTCATTCATTAAGCTTGACAGCCAATCAGAGTTTGCCGTCGAAAAGGGCCCAGGCCTAGTGGCTTGTTCCTCAGTTAAGTTTGCCACCCATGGGTACCAGCAGTCCAACGTCAGAAGACGTTAACTAGACAAGAATTATGCCTATTATCACATCCTGTAGTGGAATGTGCCATAAACTGTGGGCTTGGCAGATTCTATGCCTGGTATGCGAAAACAATGGGATCTACAATCCTGTGGGGCAATCTCTTTGAGAGCACTTGCAAGCTCATAGGGGCTCTCTGCATGGCAGTGAAGACCAGGGGATAAGGTGCAGCCTAACAGTGTTCAATGTCTGGGCAAAAATAGCTGCCACATAAACTTTAAGAGTGGAGGGTGATAGCCATCTTTTTAACGCCTCTTGCAGTAAGGACAACACAAACCCAGCTGAGCACCTCTTTGAATCTTCACCGCGGAAAGGACACCAGTTTGTGAAAAGACGTCACCTCAGAGAATGTAACCTCCTCGTTGAGGGGCCACTTGCCTGATTTATAGTATCTACCACAGCAGGTGATGGGCCTGCTAAGTCTTCTGCGTCCTGTCCATGACCCTGACAGGCAGCTTCCAAAGGTCTGGCCCCGGGTGATGGATCATGCCCTGCCCCTAAGTGAGATGGTCCTATGCTCAGGAGAATGCATGGGGGAGCTGCTGTCAGCAGCATTAGATCTAATAAACTGATATGGTTAGGGCCAGTTATGGCAGCTAGGTGCCAATGCAGGTGGTGCCCTTTCCAGAGCCTTGGTGCCCCACTCCCAGTTAGACACATCGGTTGTTGCCACAGCACATCTGGAGACCTGTTCTAAGGGCATCCTTGCCCATAGAAAAGCCAGGTCAAACTATACACTAAAGATACAGCAACATGAGAATGTGATAGCCGCTCAATGTGTTCCAAAGTGCCATGCATGTCTCTGGACTCATATGCATCATCCTAAGCAGAAGTACATTCACTGAGAATGCCATATGCCCAAGGAGTCTCTGAAATTGCTTCAGAAAAACCAGCCTCCTGCGTCTGAATTAATTCAGGCAGGCCAACAAGGACTTGGTCCTCTGTTTGGTAAGATGGGCCATCATTTTGATGGAGTTTAACTCTATTCTGAGAAAAGAGATGCTCTACACATGGGAGAGAATGCTTTTTCACAGTTGACCTGTAAACCCCAGGTAGCCAATCCCTGTTTTGCCCTACTCCCTGAGGAAGACAGGAGCAGCCTCTGTGACCTTTATGAAGATGCAAGGCGACAGCCAGACCAAAGGGGAAGACCATGTATTGGTATGCTTGTCCCTTCGAGGTGCTGGGAATGAAACATCGTTGGATTCCTGCCTGTACACAAAGCAGGTGATCTATGGGTGTTAATGGGCGTACCTTTTAAGGGTATGACCCATCCGTGTAAGTTGTCTGGGCATGTTCAAAACTAAGGCATTCCAGACACCAACTGTGGCCGACAGAAGCAGTAATGAAGAGGCCACATTCCAGTACCACAGTGCCAAAAATCATCTTTTAAAAGATGCGACTCACTCTGGTTTTAGTTCTTATTGTAAAACGGAAATTTACTCTTTTAGACAACTGTGGCTTTGTCTGCCCAAGCGCCAAGGAGAACTTTGGTATCACAGAATGGGGATGAGGGGAACAACCACTGACACACACCTTAGGATCAGGCAGGAACAATAAGCTTCGCTTTAGAAGAGGTGTTGGGACTATCAGCTTGTCTGATGACATCTTGCAGCTCTAAAGAATATACTCCATAATATACCAGGATTTTTGGGGAGGGGGCTAGCATGCAAATTCCACTCAGCATTTTTTAATTGGCCTGTTATATAAAGATCAGAGGCAATTGGAGCAAACCCCTAGTGTCATCAACACAAGGTCAAAGTGAGTAAAAGACAGAGAAACAACAGTCATGACATTTAGAGACAGCAAAAAGAAAGTCATATACACATGGGATGGCATGAGGGTGAGCAAATGATGAGAGAATATAAACACAGTATGAACACACACAAAGTTGCAGCATCTACAGTTCTTGGACCCCTAATGAGTGTCTAATGCGCAGGGATTTTGAAATGCAAATACTTTCATTGTGGCTTTTTTGTTTAAATGCAGAAGACAAGCCTGAGCCTGTCAGCTATTATAAATATGGTCCCAAGGACATTGCAACTGTATTCTTTTACCTGCTCATTGCTATAATTCTTCATGCCTTGATTCAGGAGTACATACTTGATGTAAGTAACATCTTATGTTTTTGTATTGTATGTGTGAACGTTAGTACTAGTTGTGTACAGGCCATTACAAGCTTCTAGCTCCAGTCTTTCCCAATATAGTTTTAAGCTGGTTTTCATCATTGTTGCAGTGCGTTACACCGTGTGCTAACCTGACGTGATGCAAAAAGAGTCCAGCGACAAGCAATGTGTCTGTCCACACCAGAAGCGGCGCGGGTACGTGACGCGGCAAAATCACAAATCACAGCCAGTGTTAAGAGCCTGTGAGGGGTTATCTCTCTGCAAGTGCAATGTTGTCTTCCACTCACTCAAATTGATGTGCATAACCAAATTATTAAAAATAAAACAGTTTCAACATGATTCAAAATATATTCTGTGACTGATATATTCTGTCATGGAATACACTTATTATTATTTGTTATTTAGTTATGTTTTGCATGTAAGGTAAATTATAGATTATTGTTCCATTCAATATGACTGTTAAAGTCATGAACATATACACCAACTCAGAGTAAATCCTTTTGATATGATACAAATCACTATCAGTACATGACCGGTCCAATGTCACAGAAATAGAAACTGTTTCTAAAATAGGATCATCTGTGACAAGTCGTGTGAACATCGCGGCTGGTTAGGACATAAACTCTTAACTTGAAGGTACCTTTTATCGCATGTCGCCGGATCGCGTCTGCTTAGGACACGGTGTTAATCTGTAGATATGTTTCTGCCATCTTGACACAAACATGTAAGTATAATTTTTTTATTTTTTTATTTATTTACTGTAAAAATGGCATACCACAACAACTCGCATACAAACTTGCCCAATTATGCGTTTTGAAAGCCTTTATTATACCTGATAGACCTGTAGACTAATTCTAAGGCCATTCTGCACTGCATATATTAACATAATACACATGACTGTTATTACATAAATGCTTTGCATTAAAGTAGGGCTGTTAAAGTAATTTTTAATTACTGATGCACCGAAGGGACAATTCTTTGCGACAATGAATCTGAAAATTAGGACACACTGGGCCAAAAACAGCCGGAAACAGCAGGAAACTGAAAATGTATATTGTAAAGAAGATTTTGTTCTAACTAGGGTCAGGTAAGTTTTAATTGAATTTGTATTAATATAGTTTTACAAATATCATGGTTAAACTATGGTTACTATTCAATTCAATTTTATTTATATAGCGCTTTTTACAATGTTATATGCTTCAAAGCAGCTTTACATAAAAAACAAAGAATAGTAGTAAAACACAGAACAGATGTCTGACGTGTTATTGGTATTATTGCAAATAATATGTGTGGGATAAGACTAATACTATAGTAGGCCTATAGTATGTTTACGAACAAAGAGCTGATAAAGCCACAAAATTGTTGAGCAAAATACATGTATTCCAGCTTACATAAGGAAGGTATATAATAGGCTACATCATGGGGCAGTGCTATAAGGGATTTGCAATAGTACCATGAACTACACAACATGCAAAAGCAGCATGCATACATACAAACATAAAAAATATACAGTAAAATATTGGACGTTTATAATTTACAAAACCCTAGTCTAAGTTAGACGTCAGCAGTCTCCCAACAAGCAAGCCAACAGGGCGACAGTGGCAAGGAACCAAAACTCCAATGATGTATAGATGGCGAAAAAACCTTGGGAGAAGCCAGGCTTGAGGGCCAGTTCTCCTCTGGCACGTTAAAGCTGCAATTTGTAACTGTTTTAGGTATGAACAGAGTTTATTGTGATGATTTATAGTTAATTATAACAAAATAAAGCTAAAGGTTGTCATGTATATAACGGTAAGATTACTAAAGTAGTCTATCAAGTCCTGATGTTCTGTCTCCGGGTCATTTCATCCAGTCCCCCACCATCTGGTCTCAGAGTTTGGGTCCAGCTGACTACAGGACCTT
>JAZGTI010012709.1:0-15471 GCA_036877585.1 Botia kubotai
GCCTGCAGGCATTCTTCATCTGACACCTATTCAAAAAACTGATTAAAAAAAGATCTTAGAGCTTCACTGAGATGTACTGTTGAGCTCACAGTCTAAGTGAGACCAAGTATTTATATGTTTACCATTCTTATTCTGTGCATGTACTGATGGTCTTTGTTAGGTGGACTTCAAACGATCGCCTGTTGGTTGAGTAACCCTTATTACAGTTACAGTCTACCAAATCCAGAAATTGGCCATTAACACTGCGCACACTGCGGATTTGATGCCGTTCCATTGTGATTTGCTTTCCTGTGGCTCACTGGTTAGAGCATGGCGTTAACTACGCCAAGGTCAAGGGTTCGATCCCAGGGATTGCACATGCTCAGAAACAATGTATAGTATAATGCAATGTAAGTCGCTTTGGATAAAAAAAGCGTCTGCCAAATGCGTAAATATAAACATATTTTCGGTATCTTTTTGTAGTAAATGTTGCATTTTTTCTCTCAAAGATCAATAACGTATTTCTATCCGTTTCATCTATCTGTTCGTTTCTTCTATCTATCTTTCGTAATCCCTGAGTATATATTTAGTTACAAGAACGTGTCTGCAAATGAATAGGAGCGACCTTTAAATTCGAAAGGTCATCCTGTAGCGTAGTTTCACGGAGACCTTATGAAAATCGATTTAGGTTTAAAAGGAATGTTGGAAGAACATTATCTAGAACTTATTTTGTAGGATTATGAAATGTCTCACAAGTCACATTTGGACAATATCCCAGCTTTAAAAAAAGGTTTCTGGACACCAAGATCAAAAAATATAGATTCAGTACATTATACATTGCTTTGTCATTTTTTGCCATATTTAATACACATTTTTAGGTGAAGTGCTTTCTGATCACCTAATCCAGGTCTTTGTTCTCTTCTCTTAGATAAAGCTCCTCATTTCTCGCGTCTGGGGGACGTGGAGGTGAACGCTGGACAAAACGCCACTTTTCAATGTGTGGCAGCCGGACGTCCATCTGAAGCAGAAAGGTTCCTGTTAGAGGTGAGTATACTGTAGATTCCCTTTTGTTTTAATAAGCGTATTGGGTTTGTTTCAGACAAATTATACTTAACTGAAAAAGACTTGATGTTAGAATCTGTCATCGTAGGTTGCCAGTCAGCAAAGTTAGCAGCAAATGGGCTGTAGTTATCTTTGTTAAATTGATTTTGATTTAAAAAACACTTCCACAGTTGTAAGTCACTTTGGATAAAAGCATCTGCCAAATGCATAAATGAAACTGTAACCATCTTGGAATCCTTGTTACTTTTATCCAAACCTCCGTTTTAGTTGCTTCCATGTTATAATTTATGGATCACCTTGTGTGACGTTCGAACTTTCCTGTTCCAGCCCAGATCTTTAACCACTACAGCACAATTATTACTTCTGGACTGAAATAGACAAGATGTGTCATTGTTTACTGTGTAAATGATCAAACCAAAACCATAGGGTAGCAAGATGAGAGTATTTTTAGGTGTCCGGATTATACTGCCTTCGGAAGGAACCTTCCCTTCTGCCATCAGAGGTGGAATTAAATCAAATGAACGATTATGTCACGACTCAAGGTCAAAGACAGCTGCCCGCGGTTCCAAGCTGTCACGGCAACGCAAGGCTCTGTAATAATCGATGTTCTAACCCCTCTCAAGTGCCGTTCCTCCCCTCAACCCAGTGGGAGATCTATGACTCTTCAGTCCTCCATTTTACTTAGATGTTTTCCCGCTTCTTTCCGTCTTCATGTAGCGCGGTAACAGCTGTAGCCTAGTTTCTGCCTTTACTTTCATCATGGAAACCGTGCCAACCTATGCCAGACAAGCTAATAACTCTGCCTTGCGTTTTTTGTTTGGTCCTAACAGACCGTTCATGGATCTCTGATGCGTTTTCCTGTCTGGTGGTTCTCTGAAGTTAATTGCTAGTTTGAATAAAAGGTACTTTGCTGAGATCTCAGTGACAGATGATTGTACGGTTGGTTGGCTTTGTTTTACGCGAACCTCGAATCTGCAGCCGTCGTCGGCGCGCGAACCCTGCGCTCAGGTTTGCGCGGCCTCGAACCACATTAAAAGCGTAAACACTTCGTAAACAAAAGCAACCACATAGTAAACAAACACGCGCCGTCGTGTGGCAACCGCAGTGCTCTTTCTGGAGTGCTTTTGGGCTGGTAGGAGAGCTCTGTGAGCGCTCATTTTGTGTCCTGACTGTTCAGAGCGGGAAAGAAAGGAATGCGCTGACACGGTGGATGGATTTTATTCACACCGCTGTCTCGCTTAAATTACCTGAGTTTCCGTGTTATCAAGCGCGCGTCTGTGCGAGATGTCTGTCTGCCTCACAACAAGATCCACGTAGCAGTTCTCAAACTCTCTCTCTTAGACGCAAGACTGAGTTTTAACGTTTAGGTTTGTCAGATGAATCAGAATTCTTATGCAATGAAAACAAATCAGTGTAATATAATTCTATTGCTTGGTTTTATCCAAATGGATGCTCATATTAAACCACAATTGCATTGTTCTGTACATAATCGCCAGTGTCTGTTAATGGTGTTTTTTATTTCATCATTAAGAGCTACTGTTTTATACAGTCATTAAGCAAATGAAGTTTAGTGTAGTTTAGTTTTATTTTGGCTTGATATCTTTATGCTTTTCTAGGCTTAAAGAAATAGTTTCTTTTTATTTTTCATCTTGTTGTTTCAAACTCACGTGACTTACGTAAATAAAAATAAAAATGTTAAGAAATATATTACTCATTCTTTTCTATACAGTTAAAATAAGCATCATAACAATATTGTAATAGCTGTCCATAAGATGTCTTTTAAGATGAAATGTAAACTGTTTTTCAAAGTCTGTAATGTCCATTTCTTAAGTCATATGTGATTGCTGTGTTAGGCTATAATATGTCTCCATGTTTTTCTTCTTGTCTAGCGACACAATGGTGAAGTGTCCTCGGGTGGTTCTGTCAAGCTGTTGGGCCGCAACCGGTTTGCAGTGTCCTTTCAACTGGAGGACATCCAGAAGCCCGAGCAGGACCTGTACCGCTGCGTCACGCAGTCCTCCAGAGGTTCTGGTGTCTCCAACTTCGCCGAACTCATCGTCAAAGGTACAAACCTTGTTTTTTTCCCATCTTTTGTTCTTCTCCATTTCACTGCCCATAATGTGTGCCTCTCGGGATAATGGGATTCTGGTTAAATCCATGTCATTATCTTATGGTAGGCTTATACTGTTATAGCCCGATGTCTTTTGTCACTAAATTGTGAGTTTTGTAATAGGGGTGTATTTTGTACTGTCGTAATGGAAGCCTTTTGTTTAAAAATTGGTGTTTAGGGAAGTTTAAATTCTTGGTAGGTTTTGTTTGCCATGGAATAAATTGTTCTCAAGCTTGAAGAGTGTAATTTTTATGTTAAAATATATTTTTTTTCTGTCTCAGCTTCATATGGAGAGACTAAGTACTATAATTCAGCCATTTTGACTCCTAGTTTGAAGCCGTACAGGCACTTTAACAGAACATTGTTTGAGCTTTCCGCTCAACTCAACATAACAGCATTATCCCAAACAATGGTGTGAGTTTGGGGCGGGCTGTCTGTTTAATTGACTGTTGGCAGACAGGGGAAGTGTTTGTAAATACATTCATTATTTTATCAGTTCTGTTTGGTGATGCTAGTGGCGCAGAAATGTCACACTTCAGTTGAATTAAAAATCATTGAATCTCAGAGAAACAATTTTGGTCACGTAACATTAAGGATAACTTTGCCTTGGAATTCATGTAAAATCATGTATGTATGTATGTATTATTTTATGTCTTGTGTCTCATGGTATAGCTCCATTTATGCATTATTCTACTTAATATTTAGTGTCTTGAGAAAATATTTCTGTGTGGACTACAAACTTCTAGTACACACAATGCAAATTCCGTGTGTGTGTGCACACTGGGCAAAGAAGCTAATTCTAATTCCGCTTCAGATCAAGGAAAGTTAACTCAATATTTGTTATTCCTCGAGCGGACACCATATTTGACCAATAAAAACCTCCCCACTTCTTATTCCACCACATAATTTGACAGCTGCCCATCAGTTTGAGACGGCGGCTTTCTGTGTAAACTTCTGAACTCAGGTCAGATTGATATTCCCTCGAAGCCAAAGGAGAAGTCAGGGGTAAAATGAGGATGTGGATGAATGGAGGCGCGCGGGTTATTCGGCATCCGTCCTCACGGCGCACTGAGAGAGGTTATGAGACAGCGGCGTGCTAATCCCATTGATGGATGTAGCAGCATGGATTAAAGCCAGTTTAGAAACAGGGCTTTACTGTACACCTCAATGTGACCTAGAAGCACAGCATTGTAAAACCTTCAGGCTGTTGTCGATAAATTCATTCTTAATAAAACCCAAAAGGAAAAATCACGAATAATCCTCTGAAAGGGAAGCTACGTGGCTGCTGTCTCGTGTCTGTTTATGTCACCATCACTGTTTATTGTTTACACTGTACACACAGAAATCACTACTGCAAGGGGATTTGCTTTTTACAACCAAATTCATATTCCCTTTATGTGTGAACTACAGAATATGCAGCATAGTAACCCAAACAAATTAGTTGTTTTATTTATTTTGTACTCGTAGTGAGTGAGTAGTTTTACTTTGTTTTACTTAAAGCTGCAATTCGTAACTTTCGCCTCTCTGTCGCCATCTCTGTTTAAAGCATGAAACTGCAGGTTACTTTATGTACTTTTTATTACATATGTTGATGTCAGATGAAGTCTAAAACTGGAACTTACTGGTGGGAATTGGGTAAAGAGATTGTGTTGGACACTGATCTGTCATGTACTTGCTCAGTTGATTTTTGTTTATTTCAACCCAAAAAAGTTTGGGGATTGCAGCGTTAATTTTCACAAGTTTGACATGGTTTTTTTTGACAAGTACCTTTCTTACATTGTTCATGCATTTGGCAGACGCCTTTATTCGGTTTGACTTATAGTGCTTTCAGAGTTTGCTGTTTATCAGTACCTTCATTCCCTGGGAATCAAACCCATGACCTCTGTGTTGCCAGCACCAGTTGAGCCACAGTGACTTTTTGTCCACAACATTGTTGCATATAAAGCTAAGGCATGGGCTAAATGTCTTATATGTGAATGTTAGGCTGTAAAATCATTAATGTTCTCTAGATCTTTGTTGTCATCAAATTCATAACTCGGTTGTCATGCACTGTTTCCTTGTGACTGACTAATCAAATGTTCAGACAAGTTTTCAGATAGAGCACTTACTGTTGTGTCACTTGTCACACTCTCATTATAGCTTCATCGTTATGTTTTTGCTAGAGCTGCAAGCATAATGCATCTGGGAACAATACGAAGCATAACTTACAAAGAAACATGCTCTCATCTCTATGTTATGGAACTTTTATAATATAGCTGCAGTCCCACAGCACACTGTTATTGGCCCCGCTTTCCGACGGCTCCTACTTCAACAGGAGGTCCTATTTAAAATGCATTACTGCACCTCAGTTAAGCACAGCAGATCGGCCCCGCCGGGCGTGTCTGTAAAGCTATAGGCCCACACGCCAGCCCTTCGAACCGTTGAGGCAACCTCATTACGTTTACCTTAGGTTACCCTTAGCCTTCACTCCGATCATCTTGTCTTTTCCAAACTGCCCTCCTACGCTCGCTCCTGCTAACGAGAGGCTAATCAGTCCTTTAATTAGCTTGATCAACTCATTTCACAACTCAGTGTTTCTCAACGGACTCATACGTTATGTAGCAACAGGGCTAAGGCTGAAGAGCTAAAGGGCTGTGAGAATTGCTCTCAGTCAGTCAGAGCGCCTTCACGGTTGTTTTCCCTCACTAACCCTCAACCCTGCTTGGGTGAAAGAAGCTTTTTCTGGGGTAAAATTAATAATCTGCCCAAGACAACACTGGATGGAGGGAGAATTAGAACGGAATGAGATTTCAATGTCTCATATGAAAGTGGAGTCCACAGAGTTAGCGTCTCAGAGCCTTTCTCGTGACAGACAAGATGAGCTTTATTACTCCCCGCTGTCTCATATCCCTCCCAGGAGAGACTGGCCGTGTCCCTGACTGGATGTTTGCCATCTGCAGCTGGCCCTGAGAGTGCAGCTTGCAGACACAGCAGACTCAGAGATTAGTCGTAAGGGAAATCGGTACTGAGATCTCTCTCTTCATTACACCCTGCTTTCTAACTAGGTATGTGTTTCTATAGCTCAGTTGGTAGAGCCCAACGGTCATGGGTTCGAATCCCAGAGAACACACTGATCAAATATATAACTTGAAACTAAGTTGCACTGTAAGTCACTTTGGATAACAGCGTCTGCCAAACACATAAATGTGAATTATGTCTTGAACATTTCTGTCGTCTGTGTCCACAGCAAGACTGTGTATACAGCGGGACGTTTTTACTGAAATGAATCAAAATGTAATTTGTTCATATTTATATTACTGAAAACAATGGTGCTTTCAAGTATTTGTCAGTTGAATAAACATCTTCAGTACATTTAAATTAAAAGCAACATAAATAAACAAAAAATAATAAGTAGGAAAGAAAGAAAGGAAGGAAGGAAAAAGAAAGACAAAAAAGAAAGAAGGAACAGTGAGTGTTTTTCTTTTTACTGTCATGTTGTTTGATTCAATTAATGGCAACACTAATAGACACTGTATACAAACAAAATTGTTTGTTATCAGTTTGGTACTGAAACGCCAGTATTTTTGACAGAATAATTTCTAACCGTCTAAATCGATTTCTCTCCCTAACTGTTTGATAACTCATGACTGTTGAAGTTTTACTCATAAATCAGGCTTTCTGTATGAAAAATGTGTATTTTGACTTTTTCCATTGTAAAGAAAATGGAAGATATTTCTTTTCTGTGTTATCGTGACTGCTGTGCAGCAGGCCGCTAGCGCCTCAGGGGAACAGATATGAAAATCTCACACTAAACAGCATAAGCTTGTATCTGACTTTCCTCCACAATCTATAGGCACGAACATCTGTTGGTTTACTCAACGCTCTCCCTGGAGGATATGAAAGAGCTTTCTGTTGCGTGTGGCCAGATTGGTGTTTTAACCCTTGAACTTTGTGTTGCTCGTTTTCTCATTGTAAACGGTGGATGTTCTTTGAGAAATTTGAGAGGATTTAAAGGGGCACTTGGTTCTGGCCAAGATGAGCTTTAAAAACTGCTTGAAAGAGATTAGACAGATTCAGTTTATGCCAAGTTAAAAAGAATTGTGAAGGGGCTTCTATTCTATTGGGTTATGTTTTATTCTGTTCTGTTTTGTACTGTTTATTCTATTCTATTCTGTTCTATTCTATTCTGTTTTATTCTATTCTATTCTGTTCTATTCTATTCTATTGTTTTATTCTATTCTGTTCTGATCTGTTTTATTATATTCTGTTTTATTCTGTTCTGTTTTATTATATTCTGTTTTATTATATTGTATTCTGTTCAGTTTCTATTGTTCTGTTCTATTCTATTTTATTCTGTTCAGTTTCTATTCTATTCTGTTCTGTTCTCTTTTATTCTATTATATTCCATTTTATTCTGTTCTTATTTATTCTATTCTATTCTGATCTGTTCTGTTTGTGTTTCTTTATTCGCTATAGCTGCAACCTCAATAATAACTTCATTGTATCATCATGCTCTATTGTTTTTTGGTTAAGAACAAAACTGAATAAAATTGTACCGTAACCTCTGTTTATCTCTGCCGCAGTGCCGCCATCTCCCATTGCTCCGCCCCAGCTGTTGAGAGCAGGCTCCACCTATCTGATCATTCAGCTCAACACTAACTCCATCCTGGGCGATGGTCCCATCATTCGACGGGAAATCGAATATCGGGCAAGCCAGGCACCCTGGTCAGAGATTCTTGGCGTCAACATGGTCACCTATAAACTCTGGCATCTGGATCCGGATACCGAGTACCATATTAGTGTGCTGCTCACCCGGCCGGGCGAGGGTGGGACTGGGCCACCTGGACCACCCCTCATCAGCAGAACCAAGTGTGCTGGTGAGTGACGAGAAAACTTCAGAGACAGTAAATGACAGTACTTAAGCGAATGTTTATTTCTTTTGAACGCTTTTTTGGATTGTCGGTCCAGAATGAAAATTCTGTCATTTCCTCCCTCTCATGTTGTTCCAAACGTAAAACAAAATATTTTTGATGTTTTTGAAGAATTGTTGCCATTCAGCGACAGTTCTTAGTGACTGGTTGCCAAAAAAGAGCCCCAAAACTAACACTCAATATTCTAACCCTTCTGGAGGCCTGTGGTTATAGTTTTTGTTGGGGAACAGACCAAAATTGAAGTGACAATCAAAACGGTCTTGTTTCATGTTTGAATCTGGATACAGTTTTGGCCTGTTCCTCACACGAACCTGTTGTACGGCCTCAGAAAACCTGGAATATGGAGCATGAGTCATACTACTGGGCTACTGTTTTGGTGCTGTGAAACAATAACAGCGTACAGGTTTAAAACAACATGAGGGAGAGTAAATACTGACAGAATTTTCATTTTCTGAGCGAACTATTGCTTTAATGAACAGCGTGAAATTGCGCAAAATAACTCTGGAAATCCTTTCTGAACAAGCGGATGATTAATTTGAATAGAAGTTTTCTGAACCAAAACTGCGGGCGTCTCTCCTGTGGCGCCTTCTTGCGCCTGTCAAAACAAACAGCGAGGGGGACGGTAATGCATGGTTCCACCTGAAAATGAGAGTCACAGCCTCTACCTGCTGCTTCACAACCAGAAAGGGTGTGATTAGGTAGACTGATCCTGTTTTCATCTGAGTGAAATTGAAAGTCAAAACACCAGTTTGGGGATTCTGGCCCTGATCTGGTCAACATGATAATGGTCATCATTTCAGCGCATAGTCTTCCAGACACACATATAGGCATTACGCATGTCACCGCCTCCCACTTTTTTATATTCTGAATGACACATCACAATCATTCCCAGTCTGTTCTTGAGACGGATACCATCAACAATCAAGAGTGAGACAGGAAAGAAGATTTGAGAGAGAGAGAGAGAGAGAGAGAGAGAGTGCAAAAGACAAAAGCAGAAGCGTTGGAATGACAATGCAAGGAGATAATCAGACACAAGAAAGAGAGAGAGTGATTTGTGAATCGGCTCGACGGAGGAAGATACTGTGTAACATGTATGTCTCTTAACCAGCTTTTGTCTCTAAAACCAAAAAGGAGGGAATAAAATGAGCAGATGTTCACGCTACATATTCCCACTGTTTTCATTTTCCCCCACACGTTAAATCTAGATTGGAATTCTTCTTTAAATGGGGTATTTGCATCATGTTCCCAGCGGAGCAGCGTGGCACATGAATATTGGGGCTGTTCGGGCAGCTGTCAAAATTGCTGAACTGTTAAAGATGTAATTTTGACTCAATAGAGGCACATCAGTGGGATTGGAAGTAAAATGAGGTTTTCCGTAACTGGTTTGCGCGCAAATCTCCTGTGTGTTCTGCCGTCAGCTGCATAAGAGTGGGGATGTAATTGAGTGCTTGGAGAAGTATGTTGTGTCAGAGGCTGAGAAGTTATGATTTGTTTGACAGCGCTTGTTCACACACGCGCGCACGTGCATGCTCAAAGTGATGATTTATTAATCACTGTACGAGGGAGGGGGGTGAGTTTAGCATTTACAGTCGTGCGACACACTGTTCAGATTTGTCTTCAGGGAGTGTCAGTGCTAACAACGTTTGGTCCTAGCTGCTAAAGGTGACTATACTGTGCGGCTAGCATGCTAAAGAGAAGCTTATAGAAACAAAGATCATGCGTTTGTAAGATCTTCTTCTGTAGTTTTTATTACACATTGAATTGATCTGTAAATTGTATTTGATGAAGGATCTAGGGGTTATTACTGAATGTATTAGCTTCAGTCCTCATGGCATTTGTTTCCCTTGGCTCGTCTGACGTCGTAAGCCATGTAATATTAACCAAAGATATATGTTATGACTCACAGGTTGCTCATTCATAGCTCAGGGGACTTAATAGTCTTAATGGAGTTTTTGGTTTCAGGTATGTCTCATATACTGGGGGGCGGTTATGGCCTAGAGAGTCGGACACTTTACCCCCAATTGCTCCCCTGGTGCCACAGTGCTGCCCACTGCTCCAGCTGTGTGTTCACAGTTTGCAGTTAGTGTGTGTGCACTAACTGGATGAATTAAATACAGAGGATTACATACATTTCTGAGTATGGGTCACCATACTTGGCCTGCGTATTACTTTACTTTTATGTATACACTTTGTCTCAGTTCTTTAGGAGAAATATAAGGAAAAAAGACAATTTCTTGACACAGTAAGTGTGGGGTTATACAATTAGTGTGGACGAAATGGCTCAGATCTTTATGTCTTGGAAAAGGGACAGATTATCCAGATAAAATCTTGACAGGAACAGGATGGAACATTTTTTGTATATGTAGTTATCAGGCATATTGTCTACGTTTTCGTTTGATTTTAAGTAAACAAAACTAAACACTCTTAATGCAGTGTTTATTTACATTAAAATAGTCTATTATTAAGTATTCATTTAAAGGTTTTTACGATCTAGACATAAATTACTTTAAAAGTACTTGCTGGAGTACAAACATTTTTGCACTTAGAGCTCATTTTGGGTGCGTACTGTAAAACACAGTAACGCGTCCTGGCAGGAAATCAGCATAGTGATATGATCAGAATAAAAGAGCAGAATAAAATTGATTGACTGGCTGGATTTGACCCATGGTTTTCCAGAGCCCTGCTCTAGAAGAGACACATTAGTAGGTAGAATCTGTTTCTTAGGGGAAAAATCTAGGAATCGGGAGCCTTATGCTAAATTCTCTATTTGCTCTCTATTTAATCTTATTATAAAGAAACCTCCCAACTTACAGGGAATGTTTTCAGATTGTTGGATAATGTTGTCTAATAGTTGTCTCTAAGTTATCAAAAACATTCTTGCAGTAACGTTAGTAAAAAAATGTACATTATCATATGTATCAAAAATGTGATTTTTCCACATATTTAGTGGAAGGTTTTAAAAACATTACAGAAATGTTTTAATGTTCATATAACCGAGCATTATAGATGATATAACGTCCAAAAAAAATGATGTTTGAAACATTCCTGGAACTTTCAAAACAACATTGTTACATTTTTATTGTTATCTGGGCATTTTAAAAAAGATAACATTTTTATTGTTATCTTCTTGTGTTTTTCTTTCCTAATAGCACATGCTGGGCTGCTTAAACTCTATACTTTCCGTCTGATTATGTGTTTTTTAAGCTTAGTTTTGTTTTTTGAAGGAAATGTACAGTTTGCTCATCTGTCTTCATCCATTCTCCATCACACAGGCGACTGTAATCATCTCTTCCCAGTATGTGCCGCTCAAAATGGCCCCCTTGGTGCGTCTGCAGAAGGACACCATGTGCACAGCCCCACGGCTAAAATTTTCCCCGTTGCAGTTGTTAAAACACCTTTTGCTGGCATCCAAAGAGAGCTTATTAGTTTATTTGTTTTGTAGTAGGAAATATGTTCACTCACCTTGCATGGTTCCTCGTTCCGAGCAGCTGAGCAGCTAATGTTTTTGTTTTTTGCTTTTTTTGCACCGCAAGAGCTATGGATACTTCCAGAACCCTGGGTGACTTTTCCAAGAAATTGGACGAAAATTGAGATGAATGATGAGACCACTGGGTCGGTTCTGGCTGCAGCTGAAGATTGCGTCCTGGTGCGAGATTCTTGGTAGTGACCTAGATAAAAGATGAAAGTGAGCGCAGTTCTGTGGGCTCAGCCAGGAAACCGGTGGACCTTCTGCGGGACGTGGCCAGCCCAGGCCAGGTGTGCTTGATGAGGCGTTCTTGTGATTAGGAACCGGGCGTGATGTAGAGGAATGTTCATCACAGGAGAGAAGGTTTACAAAGTGAATAAGATGGAAGAGTAAGAGCGACTCTGCAGCTCTGTTCACAGATGGACCTCCACCTGCTGTTGGGTCTCTTTAGTTGTTCATTGGAGCGAGTTATGTTCAGGCCTGTAGTTACTTAATGACTAAAAGGCATCACCTTAGCTAACAATTTAATACTGTAAGAACGTTCCCTAATGTTTCCATTAAGCAACACAAAACATTAAAAACGTAATTTTGAAAGTTTTAGAAATTTTTCAAAACATCCAGTTTTTAGACGTTGTATTAACGTTATTGTTAGTTATAGGAATGTTATTCAAACATTAATTCTGTTTAAAAACGTTCCACTAACTACTTAATAACTTTCCCCCATGTATCTATATTATCCTGAGTAATAGGACAGAAACTGGTGTTGTTTAGGTCTTCCAGCTGCCCCTGGAGGAATTGTCATGCTTCCCCAGGCCTCTGGCTGCTCTCTCTGGGTTTGGTCCCATCTCAGATGGATGCCAAGGAGTGGGCGCTTAAAGCGCTGCTTTTGGCATCCAGACAAAGCTTTCAAACTAGGTTAAGGGAAGTAGAGTGGCTCAAAAGGCCCTTTTAAGCTTCTCAATGGGCGCAGTGTAGACTCTTGGATTGTCTTTTAAAGAGGGCACACGCCAAGAGCAGCCCATTGGTTTGCTTTTAACTAACAATCAATAGTTCCATTAAGACGATCAACACTCTATTTTGGTAGTACTTCCTGTTGGGCCAAATGGGTCCTTTTGTCCATTCAGTGTTTCTGCTTGTCGTGTGTATTTTCGGAACAAATGTATTTGTCAATAGTGTAATTTTCAGGTCCACCAAGGGCTTGATAAGAAACCTTAAATGGGGATAGTTCACCCAAAAATGAAAGTTCTTCCATAATTTACTCACCCTCATGTCATTTCAAACCTCTATGACTTGTTGCTCTCCTGTGGAACACAAAAGGAGATATTTTGAGAAATGTCTCTGTAGTTTTGTGTCCATTCAATGGAAGTCAATGGGTGCTACTGTTGTTTGGTTACCAGCGTACTTGAAAATATCATCTTTTATCTTCTGTTCCTTAGCAGATAAACGCATCGTACAGGTTTGAAATGACATGGGGGTGAGTAATTGATAGACTCTTTTATTTGTGGAAGAACTATCCCTTTAAAACACGAAGCGTAATCTAAAGGTAAATCTACGATGAAACTAAATATAGGCCTCAGGTAAACGTGCGGAAAGATGTTGGAAGTTGTCTGATGTGCGGGATATTTTTGGATTCGCAGGGAATGCCTGAGTGTGATTCTGCAGCAGCACTGAATTAGTATTCTGCTATCCATATGTGCTTTCCTCTGTGGACTTCAAGAGGAAATACATTTCCTCTAATTCAGTGCCTCAGTCCTGCTGCATTAGTCACCTCAGCATACCTTTAGTTATAAGCCTAATTCTTAGGAGGCTGCAGTAGATGATCGTGTCCTTTGAGCATAGGTTCAAAACGAACAATGAAGACCTTGAGCTGTGACCTCATAAGAAGCGCATGCTTCACACCTTCTTTGTTGTACCTTCCCATTTGGGCCCATTAGTCACCAGGTTCCATTAAAAGAACAAAGAAATACAATACATTATGCGAAGATCTGTTTGACAAAAACGCATTGATTGTCTTAATAATGGACCGTGACAAATGCGCTCATTGATAGTGGGGCTGGTGTCCTTGGTTCACCCTCCTCGCCGCCTGCGCCTCGTTTTCGTTAAACACTGTGCTTCTTGTGCTCCCCACAGACAGTGGTTTCCTCTGTGTCTTTATATCAGATGCACCAAAGGTGGTTGTTGATCTTTCTGCCCTCGACAAATAAGAAAGGATTTAAAGGGATAGTACACGCAAAATTAAAGATGCTGTCATCGCCCACACGTTGTTCCAATCACTTTCTTCTTTAGAACTTTAAAGGCAAAATCTTAGGGACTCACAGCTTGGGCGCTATTCACTTTTAATATATGTATTCATACAATTTAAGTGACTGTTGACTGTGCGCTCAGTCCCTGTATCATCTTGTCTAACTTTTAGGTCTTTGTATCAGATGTGTCAAAGGTGTTCGTTGAACTTTCAGCCCTTGTCAGATAAGAAGGCGTGTAAAGGTAAACGCAAAAATTGAAAATTCCATAATCACCCACACATTGTTCCAGTGACTGACTGTCTTCTTTAGAATGTAAAATTTTATGACTGACAACCTCGGTCACCATTCACTTACAGTGTTATTTTTCGTACAATGAAAATGAACGGTGACTGGCCGGTTTGTCCCTGTAGTTTCTTTTGGGTTTCACAAAATAATGTCACATGGTAAATGATGGAAGAATAGTCTGTATAATATTATCTATTATATTTTGTCTTTTGGAAAATGGCTGTATGCAAATCTAAGGTCTGCCAAAAATAGTTGGCCTAATACAACGACCTAGCACTAACAGTAACCGGCAGAGCTCGATGTCCTTGAACAGGGCTTTTATTTTTGCCACCTCATGGCCCCTGGACAAGGTGCGGGCAGAATCTTGATTTGCTTAGTGACACGAAGGTGGCAAATGGCAGGAGAGAGCGCACAACCAGCAGCCTGTGAAATTAATTAATGTAATTTGGCTTGAGTTGTGTCCTCATTAGCAGGAGATCTGTCAACCTTTCTGCCTGTTTGACCGTGGTGGTGCCTCCTACCTGCGGTGGGTGGGGCGAGTGAGAAATCCTGTGACCTGATGATTTCCCTGTGCAGATTCCCTGCATATATGGCATATGTTAACAAAACAGAGCAATGTAGCCGTACTGCTGCTTTTGACCTTGCTCATAGTCTTTCTCCTTTATTGTTTGCACAGTTTGTCACTGTTATTCTCCTTCTCTCCAACAGAGCCCATGCGGGCGTTGCGTGGTCTCAGAGCCTCGGAGATCCAGTCGCGACAGCTGAGTTTGCAGTGGGAGACGCCGGCCTTCAACCTGACCCGCTGTCACACGTACTCCGTCTCCCTGTGCTACCGCTACACGACTGCAGGGGGCGGCGGTGGGCACAACACCACGGTCAGAGAATGCCTGGCTGTGGAGCACAACGCTTCACGCTTTACCCTTAGAGACCTGCCCCCTTATCACACTATCCAAATACGCCTGGCGCTCGCCAACACCGAGGGCAAGAAGGAAGGGAAGGAGGTCAGCTTTCAGACCGAGGAGGACAGTGAGTAATGGAGCTCTCAGAATCTAAGTCCACATTTTTCATTGGTTAGACTTTCGTTGCTGGGAAAGGCCGAGCTGATTATGTTTCTCTAGGATGGAAATACTTGGTTAGGAAGCTTGTACCACATAACATAATGTGCGATCTAAATCACCAACATCGCAGACGTAAATCCGCAGACGTTCTCAAATGGATTCAAAATGCATTTTTAATTCCTCTCACAGTGGGCTTTCCACAGAATTTTGATGCGCTCGCTCCGGCCAATCGTGTGCTGCAAGAGCTCTGGCTGAGGGACAGAAGTAATTTTCAGAGAAAAATTCAAAACACAAGCGTTTTATCAGGCGAGGAGGTGTGATGGAGTGAGAGAAAAAGAGAGGGAGGGAGAGAGAGAGA
>JAZGTI010012710.1:0-15471 GCA_036877585.1 Botia kubotai
ATATATATATATAGAGAGAGAGAGAGAGAGAGAGAACAGAAAAGCTGACCATGCCACTGTGCTTTTCAGCTGGCTCAAGTATACGCACAGCTATTTTTAACAGCCCTTGACAACCCACAATGCCTCAAATTAGCCATGATAACCTTTATACCAAAGTCCTCTAATACAAGGATCTTAATGATTATAGAGTGGCTGTAATGTCTGTTGCTATGAAGGCATTGGGGGGTATATATCTGTGGAAGACGCATCCTGGTCTTTAAAAACTACAAGCTCTGCATGTTTCTATCTGAAAACTTAACGTTTAGTATGCAGGGACGTCCTTTGGGCGGTACAACCGTTGAAATGACTTAAGGCTGAAAATCTTCCTTATTCAGAATTGGTTGCATGGGCCTAATAAAAACAACAGTACTACATTAATAGTTTTCTCTGTCTCTCTTAATGCATTTATGTTTTAATTTATGTTTTTGTTGAGTTGTCTCAACAAAATTTTCCTGTCACACATCACTCCTGACATTATTCTCCACCCATTCCAACCTGCTTGCACTTGCTTCTTTACCTCTTTTACACACTCTCCATTGCTCTGGACTGTGTACCCCAAGTACTTAAACTCCTGTACCTTCTTTACCTCTTCACCCTGTAATCTCACTGTTCCATTTCCCTCTCGTTCATTCAAACACATGTACTCGGTCATGCTACGACTGACTTTCATTCCTCTTCTCTCTAGTGCAAACCTCCACCTCTCCAGGTTTTCCTCCACCTGCTCCCTGCTCTCACTACATATCACAATGTCATCTGCAAACATCATTGTCCAAGGAGATTCCTGTCTGACCTCGTCTGTCAAATGATCCATCGCCACAGCAAACAAGAAGGGGCTCAGAGCTGATCCCTGATGCAGTCCCACCTCCACTTTGAACTAAATATTTAAATATTTTGTAATATGAATTAAATATTTCGTTATTTTTTATTAATATGTTAAAGACATCCATTTTTTTGTAAATATAAATTTATTTCATGGCTCTCTGGAATACTTGGTTTTGATTGGTCAGAATTTGCTGTATTTATTTAACGTTTCTTTGCTATTCCACGAGGCCACCGGGGCTGAGGAGCTCTTGTATTCAAAAAGGTAAAAATTGAGAAATTAATCTCAACCATTTAAATCTCTATTAAGTGTAAATTATTTATACCTCAAAGGGGATTAAACTGTATTGGTTTAATTCCCGAAAAATCATTTTTGCGGCTTATTGGTTGTACGTCAGATCAAAGAACAATACCAACATGGTGGCGAGAATATTCGCGCCAATGTATTTAAATGTGAGTAAAACACATTTTAACAGTTGAGAATAAGTTTGTCATTAAGTACTTACTCTGGAAGAACGGTAATTTGGACGGATTTGCGTATAAACGAGTAAGAAAATAAGCGGAACTAATCGTAATACGATTTATATCCTTCTGTCTATCTCAGTAGGATGTATTGCGCTGGGTACTTACCGTCCTCGGGTTGTTTCTATAATTAACCATTTTAAAAATAACAATTCATAGTTTACTTCAGATTAGCATAGTTCCAACAGTTAGCGTTGCCAAATAATAAAACAGTGTTTTAATAAAAAAAGTGTTTTTAGTACTAAAACATTCCTGTTGTTTTCGTAGTAGCAAGTGTTACATCGTTACCTGCAGTACACCGGCCCATCACCAGAGGACCTCCATCTTCTAAATTCTAGTTTGACTCCCACAAACAAAATAAAGTAAACAGGTAAGTTCCATTATGTAACTAAATGGTTTTATAAGAAAACATTTTCTATATAGGAAAATGTTTTGTTGTAGACAGGTGTGTTTAACAATTGCTAATAAATATATAAAGGTTTTGGACACGTTTGGTAGGCACAAAAATAAACAGTAAGTTCAGTAAACAGTAATTCATATTCTAAAAAAATATTCTGTCAATTATGCTGTCAGTTAACACACACATTTTTTTGTCTTATCCTTCGGTTCTCAAACATGTGCAGAAAATGTTTACCATAATTTACTTACAATAGAAGACTGTGGGCGTATTGTACAGTACCACAAGTAAATGTTACAAATATAAATTTGTCAAACGTGTTAGCATGGGGATGGTGTAATTGAAAGTCAGCGCCAAGACGTATTCCAGAAAAGAATGTGGAAAAAATATCCTTAAAGCACTTTTTACATGGAGTAAATTCCAACCACAGGAATTATATAGGTAACAACCAGATCATCCACTGAAAAAAGCAGCACAACCTCAAACGAATTTACAACTCAAATAACACTTTGAAAATGTTCATGTTTAACAAAAGTATTAAAAATATATTAAATGTGCTGCAGATGACAAAAGATGGTCAACAATGTTTTTATTTTTCTAGCTTCTGAAACCTTCAGCTATTTTAATATGTAAATCAACTTAATGAGACAGTCAAAGAATGATCTCTTCAGTGTGTCTGTGAGAGCATAATGTTCTTTATGACAAAAGACAATTTGGGGTCTTGAATTCATTTTCTGCAGTTGTTATTGAGTGATGGGGCACTTGCTGAGCGGCTACAGCTGTGCACAGCAGGAAGGACTTTGTGATTATGGACCTGACCTTTCCACTCACTGACATATGTCAGTTTAAAACAATGCGGGCCCTTGGTGCATAAGCGTTGTGTGTGTTCGCATTTTTATAATATGGTCTAATCAAAAAATTTGTGATGTCAAATGATTTTGTTGATGTGAAGTGTTTTAAGGTCACTGTGAACAATACACACTAATCTCAAACGGTGTCGGCTTTTAGCATATCTTGGTGTTGCTGACTGGTTATTACCTAAATGGCACATTAACATAATTGGAAACCTAATAGGAAGGAAAGCAGCCAAAATTAAAAGGTCATTATAAGATATGTTTTGTCTCTGACATTAAGTAACACAAAACAAATTTGGGGGTGAAATGAGGTCAAATAACAAGGTATTTCCTTTTTTATTTGGATTTTTGACTTGCATATCTATTATGATATATCCATTCACATAATCATATGGTAAACTGAAATTTCTCTTAATCAATATTTAATATACATTTACACTTTTATTGCCTATATTGCCCACACACACAGACAACAGACTCAACACATTTTCACAACAAAAATTTATTAGAAGAATAGTGGTTTTCATAAGAAGGTTCTAGCATCCAGTGAATACTAACTTGCACAATGTTACAATTAAAATGCATTGAAAATGGCATTTTTTCCTAATGGATAAAATATAACCAGTAAAACTTCACACATGCACAAAGACGGATCTAATCAGCATTTTGCCTAACGGTCAATGCAAATAAAAAGAAAGAGAAAACTTTTTATTTTGTTTTAAATTAGACCACAGAAAATCTAATCAGTTTTTTCCTTTTTTTAAAAATCACATACAGAGGAGACAGCTTATTATTCATTAGCCCAGCTCGTAAATAAGAATTTGCATTCAAACAAAAACAAACAGTGCAATCAAACAAAAATAATTATTGTGATCCTCATAAGTGCTCTAACACAGACATCGATAAAAGTCTTGAATAAAAGTCAAACACACAGTACAAAAAGAAACAAATTAATATACATAAATCTACAATACAAGAAAATATTAAACTATACAATGTTTTTGTCAAAGAGTAAACAGTATATATTGAAATGAGGTCTATTCCAGTTTTGGAGCGCCTGTCTTCCGACCATTGAACTGAATCAGAGTAACCAGTTAAAAGGCAAGATGCCATTTCGTAAAAAGCACTCGTTTCGATCTGGATGGTCTGAGGTATATCGAAAACAGAGAAGATTCGGAAAAAGCAGCACCTTATCCCAAACTGGCAAACCTACGCGTTTTAAAACCTGTTACGTTCTGTCTCGTATTAAAAGAGTTAACATGTAAGTATTTCTTTTCAATATTTTTATTTAAAAACCTGAACATTATATTCCAAGCCTGTGCGTAGAAAAACGGTATCAGCTGTTACAAGCCCTGACAACAACAGGAATGTTTCAAGATCTGCAAATGTTAAGGAATAGTCAAACAACAAAAACTAACAAACTAATTTAGGAGTTAATGCTGCCCAAATGTTTTAGATGAAACTGTGCTGAAATTATAAAGCTTTAATATACACAATTCCCATGTTCCAACACTTTTCCAATAATCTTTATTAATAAAAAACAGCCTGTCTGTAAATCCTTCATTAAGTCTGCCGTAGGCACCTAAAAAGCTCAAGTAACAAAAGAAAAACATAAATGCTGCCTTTGTTATGCACTAGCAATTTCAGACAAAAACAGCAAATTACGAGCACAACATTTAGGCCGTACATTAAAACTTTCATTGTATTTAGAGGCAGTTTCCTCAGGCAGTTTTTTGGCTGAAATACTTACATGCTAAAAGAAGAGACAGAAGCTACCAATAACGGACTGCAAATGAGAACGATCAGGAAAGACAGAGCACTTATCACACTGTCGAGGTACGTTTGTATAGGAGCGCTAAGACTGGTCAAGCACTATCACTGAGGGGACTGAAGCAGTGTGTGTCATATAGTGTTCTATTGTCTTCAGGCATTCGAGGCACAGTGTGTGCAGAGGAAATCATAGCGAAAAGCACTGACTGGCTGAGTGTTACGCTTCACCTGAAGTTTTAGCTTCAACATTCATTTAGTATATTGTACTTAAGTCTGGATACAAAGAATACAAAACTAAGAAGGACAGCGAAGAAAAAGCGACAGCAGGTTAAAAATGACTCGCGTCTTGAGCAACCGTTTTCTTTTGCTCCATTTTTCAAAAATATGTACGGTTTTCTTAACGTTTTAACAGCTAGGCCGCAGAATCTAGAGAAAGTACCTGAATACATTGAATCAGAGTGTCGTTCGTCCCTGAGGGATTCTAGTTGTGGCTTAATAATAGGATAGATTTTAAGCGAAATAGAGAAGTGGTCAGGGAATTTTTTTCCACAGAAATCAAGATCAAGAAAACCACTGCTCTTTTAGAGGCTTATCTTCGCAGAAATCGATTAAAAGTGTTGAAGAAATGGTCTATTCACAAAATGCTTGAGCAAAAAGCAAAGTATAAAAACCTCAAGCAGTTCCACGCACTCATACACAACCAGCTTACACCCACGGTGACATTTCACTCCACACAAGAAATAATAATAAACAGCTTTATCGTTTAGAAAAAGCAGTTGCAGCTAAGCACACCCAGGGCAGGTTTCCTCATTGTCACGAATAAGGATGATTTTAGGACATCGTCCAATAGAGATCCAGTGTTCACGAAATGATTTTTATCATCTGACTTCTAAACTTAATGTCCATAACATGTACACTTATGTAGCAAGCAAAAATAACAAGCAATACCAAAAATCCTGCCTGATTCCCATTATCATGGGGAAAATTAATTTACATCACCACTGGTGTTGCAATAAATACTTTAAAATCACTTTAAAAAGTCCTGTTTGTCATCCATAAGGAGTTATACACAGCCTGCCTGAACGAGAAACCAAATCAGTAAATGGGTACGAGACTATATACACATCCACCTTAAAAAGTTTGCGGTTTCCTTTTATTATATTTTCTGTCTGTACAGTATCGTGAAAAACTGGCTGCACTACGGCAGCACTAGGTGACCTAAAATAATGTATTCTCTGTTTAGTTCACTTCAGGACTAACTACCATTCTAATAAGTTGACAATAAAAGAAACGTGTGAGCAAATTAACACAAATTAACTATACAAATGGTTATAACCGTACAGGAGTCTAAATATACTGCACTGAAACCTTTGTTCCCTGAATCAAATGAGAAAGAGATGAACTCTTTCCAGAAGATAAGTATATAACTATACAGAACATTATATACAATGCACTGTGACTGTTAAGTGTATATATATATATTTAAAAACACATTAATAGAAGTATAAACTATAACTTGTCCTAAAGTATGTTTAATTACATAAGTTTGCGTGTTAAGTTTCTATTTTTATATTTTTCCCCTACATTCAGTTTAGCTGATAATGAAAATTATAAAATAAATTATGGAACCCGACAAACGCGCAAACTATGGCTTGAACTTAAAATGGCTCGAACTGCCTATATCAAGACAAACCCATTTTATAGCTAAAGAAAGCAATTGGTAACTATGAGTAAAGTGAATTGTTATAGCACTAACGGCTCCGTGAGTTGCCACATAAAACTAGTCCGTTTTTTTTAAAAACATGAAAATAACTGCAAATAAACTGTGCAGCTAGAATCTTGAAACATGGGCTGGTGCTTTACCAATTATGTCCCATTATTACTGCATTACACAAATGTCTTTACACTGGGATGCTCACTGTCAATGAGCAAGTTGCTTTACAGTTGGTTGCTGTAGACATTTCTATTCAACCACGGTATCCAACTGTATTGGGCGACAGTTCACATTAGCTTCACTAAAACTCCTAAAACTCCCATTGGTAGTTGCCACATTGGATGTGCATAAAGTTGAACTGCTCAACTTTGTAGCATCAGCAATGCTCTCTGTCACTGGCAAATAACTGTGCGAATGCTGCTTAAATTTAAAGTGTCATTTTTCAGATGTTAACATACTTTTTCTAACCTAGCTTAATACGCACAACAATAAGACAACTGTAAGTAAGCCATTTGTAGGTTGATTCCCCTGAAAAATGTTAACACTGTCATGCCGTCATCACTCTGCTTGAGCATTTTGACTGGCCTGACATGTCAACATTGGCTCAATCCATGGCATGAGTTTGGGGTTGGAATATTTGCTTGACTGACCATCAGCTGAAAACAGTTTCGTTTCTGGCTGAAAATTGGTTCTGTTTGTCGACGCAAAAATTACATGTGTCACTTTTAACGTTGTCAGGCAAACAAACTGTTGATTAATGAAGTAATGTTTTTTTTTCATCATTAAAACAAACATGACAAGAAAAAAAGTAATGAAACCTCCACAACGTACAACAGGTAGTGAAATGATCGAAATAAAGACATCTAACAGACAAATGGCCCTCTTGGCCACGTGGATGAGGGTGGGGAGGCAGTGAACTGGGCTCTATCTACATGTGGAGGCTGTCAAGATTTACATGGATTTATTATCTGAGGTATTCTGTGTTGTAAGGTTTTTTCTTAAAGTTGAAACACATTATCACACGTTGTACAGACAGAGGAAACAAAACAAGTATTCTTTGTGGCCTTGTAGGTCTCAATGGACCAAACAAAAGAACTAAAGATTGAACGTCCATTTTTTTGTTTCCCCAGGTAATTTGTACCTTACAATTCTTGCTGTTCATAAAGCACTGAACTAAGGATATTTGGCTGAATCTTTTCAATTAGCAAAAGGCAGTTGGAAAAGGACAATAAGTTGTCTGGATGGGTGACCTACTATCTTGGGCCTGTGACAAACAACTCATTTTTCCAAGTCGGGGGACTTAAATCACAAGCATTGCCTTGCTAGACTCATTTTCCCAAGCTTAATAAAAATAGTTTAATATTGCAAAATAAACAAATCAAAGGCGATTTTCTTGAACCGGTGGATTCAGAGTTGCAAAATCGAACCTAAGTCCACCTATAAGATTTTATGTGGTAACCTCTTGGTGAAAGAATGGAACGCAAAATTAGCATTTTTAGCAATCATTATATAAACAGAATTAAGGAATATACAAAAGGTGTCGATCTTTAGCCTAGCTTAATCTTTAATCTCTTATAATCATGCATTAACCTGAAGGGGTACGGGAGACTGGTATCCAATCGTTATACTACAATGAATGCCGAACCTTTACACTGTTAAGCCTCTATTCTGAGAATTTACACAAAGGTACTTGAAATATTAACACAGCTAAACAGATAGCGAAAGACAGTTTTTTGCCCCAGACTTTGACTTCATACAAGGAAACTCAAAAAGGAGCAGCAATTCACCTCGAAAAGTGATGAGATGCCCGCCAACAATATATGAATGCAAACAAAGATACTGCCCACAGACCGCATTTGGCTTGTATTTCAAGGGCACAAACTTGTAGGTATGGCATAACTATACTATAATCTGAAGGATGACAGAAATACACATCACAAGACGTTTCCAACCTTATGGCTGGTACACACTGCCCCCAAAAATGCCAACACATTCCAAAGTTGGCTGTCGGATTTAGAATCTTGGGAAACACAATTTGTTGGTATTTGGTTGGTATTTAATGGTATTTTTCACGCTGCCCCAACAAACACCAAAAATGTTAAACACGCCGATTCATTACACCTAACAATCATTATAATTTGGTATTTGTTGGAAGAGTGTGAAACAGACAAGGAGCTAGAGGGGATCAGTTAACCCAAATTAGTTTCAAACACTGGTCTTAAAGAATAAGCAATCAAGGATGCATAATTAAGAAGCTTTTCATCATTACCCAAATCCAAAATGTAAAAAAACAACCATCCATCTGCATTCACGTTAAAAAGGAACGTCTATTCAACTTAACAGAATGGGGCCATGAACCTCTTTTTGGAATTATGAGCCAGTGTTATCCCTGCATCTGAAATGCTACATACAGGTTCCAGCAGGAAAGCCGGTCAAACCAACATTACATTCCCACAACCTGTCCAACAAAAGCCATTAGAGACCAACGGTCCCTCAAGATACAAGTCATTTTTGCTTCACTACCAAAGGGCTCCTACAGTATGTCAAAACCATTTGCAAGTTGAGGTAGCAAAACTAATAATTCTAATCCTGCAGAACTGCAGGGTTGAAACAGTCATGAATGACATTAATGGTCAAGAGCAGATTTGGTCACCAAATTCAATGCAATACCAACAAGATATAATGTCCTGCTTAAAGGTGAACGTAGTAGAACGCAACAAACTACCGAAAAAAGAATTCAATGGATGCCTGTTTGGAAATATCATAACCTCTATGTTTCCATCTGTTGTTCTCTTCATTTGTGTCTAACAAATAAAATCATTTACAAAGGAGTATTACAAAAACAAAAAGGGACAAACGGATATGAAATGTAGACACAGAAAAGGTAGAAATCTAATATAAATTATTTTATCTCAGAGACATAATGCGCAATCCTGGTATAAGAGGTGTAAAATAAAAGATGTGGATTTTGATTAAAATGAAAGATTTAGAATAGGCACACCTTTATTAGTGAATACTCCTGCAAGATTGTCATGGCAACACAAGAGCCCTTTCATAGCCAATAGCTCTCAAGTTCTTAAGCAGAACATTGGCCATTTCTCAAGCCCATTTCCACACAGCTTAGGTCGACCTCTAACCGAGCAAGCATTGATCGTATTAAGTATAATCGATTGTATAATCTTCATAGCCTCCCTTACTAATCTTGACATTAGTATAAAAAACAGACATACCAGTTGGATGTTGACTTCCATGGCTCTGTTCCATATAATTCACAGTTTCACTTATACCTGTTCTGGATCATCTCTCAACTTAAAGGTGAAGTGTGGATTTGTTTTCACTGTTAAGTACTGTTTCACAAGTACTTTTCTTGTATCCAAGCTTAATATGCAGAGACACTTGTAAGTAAGCAATTTATACATTGATTCTCAGAAAAGTGTAAATGCTGTAATGATGTCAAAACGTTGTTTGTTGTAGACACCAAACATAACTTAGTTTCGACCAATAGCATGAGTTTAATGCAAAACTAATAATTTGTCTAACCAATGGCAGACCGGACGGTTTAGAACTACTGTTTAAAAC
Source organism: Botia kubotai (assembly GCA_036877585.1). Lineage (NCBI taxonomy): Eukaryota > Metazoa > Chordata > Actinopteri > Cypriniformes > Botiidae > Botia > Botia kubotai. The sequence continues at coordinate 9,695 of JAZGTI010012710.1, forward strand.
TAATGATTTCTGCAATTCTGCCACTTGCACAGAAATTACACATTTCACCTTTAAATAAAATGATAAGAATTTTTATTTAATTGCATGACAGTAATCAAGACCACACTAATTCAAATCAGTATAAGAAACAATTATATAGATTGTAAGTCACCTCGGTAAATGATTTTCGATTGTTGAAAAATATTAACAGATTTTAACCGCTCATGAATAATTCCAGTTTACTAAATTGTGACTATTCATTGTGTAAGGACGACTGAATGCAATTCGAATTTAATCGAACTTTCAGTGGTGATTGAATGCTGCAAAACAGGCACTCCAGATGAAACCCCAATGAATATTCAAAATACTCAAGAGTGATTTTCAAGAGTAAATGGCCTAAACCAAGTTGCACTTTAATGTAATCTGAGCTAAAATGGCAAAACTCGTAACTGCATATTCCAACATTATTTCCCAAGACTGTGTTCTTTGGGAGCTTACATTCAAAATATGTCTTTTACCATGGTGCGTGCTGCAAGTACCATGACAACAGTTATTTTAAGCTTGTCTTTTTTTTAGGATAAATCTTGTAATATTGTGCCATAAACTTGTCTAAAAGGAACAAAACACCAATTTAACAAACTTAACAATATAATCACAAATTCAGAAAACAGTAATGGTGCAATGTTATTTAGTGCATAGATTGACAATACAATGGGGATTTTGACTTCATTGTTTGCCAACAAATCAATTCTGCTATTTCTGGCAAGCATGACAATATGACAGTGAGCTAAACCAGATTCAAAGTTGCTTTGTCACTGTATAAAGGTGTGCCTGTTCTCTTGACTTTGCCAACGAGTAAAAGAAGTAGAAAAAGTAATACATGAAACTCAGATGAAATGCAATATGACATCTTGAAATGCAATGGGATTAAACAAAAATGAAAGTTCGCAGCACATTGAATCCAACAACAGAAACATACTGTCCAGTCACATGAATTAGCTGTAACAAGACGTGTTAAATTACAAGAAAAAAGCAAATTTAATCTGCTTTAATCTGGAGTGTCTATATTTCCATACATGCCCAAACCTTTCTAGTCACAACCAAATAGTTTTAGTTTAAAAAGAGCTATCAGTCTGTAATAAAATACATAGCCCACCCATAAGTTGGTTTGTGTGTATATGCAAATGTTTGGAGTGCGCACTAATGTGTCAGTTATGTGTCCTATATCTGTGTGCTAATGTAAGTAGTTCCATTTATAAAGAGACCCGTGATTCAGTTTAGCAAACGTATATATATATATCTTTTTAAAATACAACAAACAATAAACAAAAAACAAGAAGAATTATGACTAGTGTTATTTAAAAACTGCTTCCTTAAAGTTGTACTTGTGTTTCCGGAGACATGTAAAAGTCAAGAAAAGGTTTCTACAGCTAAATGTACAATCAGCTGCTCTGGAGAGATCTCACCTGAGGTAACGCCGTTATGTGGATATGCAGTGGAGGTCAAAAACTCGAACAAAACAAAAAGGTTATCCAAGCATCTTTTCAGAAAAAAAAAATCATCGGTCACTTGAGACAAAACAAACAGCACTTCATATGGTACAGAAACCGAGGTTACAGCTGTCTGATTTTCACCATTTCTTTTTGTAGCATTTCAATTTCATCCAGAAAAAAACTCAAATAAAAAGTAAAATAAATATATATTCATCTGTATATGTATAGAAGCTTCTTCCATATAAAGGTATCTCTTGAGATTTTTGGAATGCAGTTTAAAAACAAGTGTACAGAGATCACACAAAGACAACAGAAGGTTAACATTTCCACCTGCCCCATATTCTCCCCTTCAGACCTCCATTTCTGTATTTTACGTGAACACCCGTGACAGTATCCATTATTGTATGTTATAGTACAGAGAAAGGGTAGGTGGTGTCTCACCTACAGTATCCTCTGATAATTTGCCTTGACGGAATTTGCTATTGGCAAGAAGAACCAAAATGCTAAGCAAACATTTCTGACCATTTTCAAAAATTCTGCTTTATTAAAGTACCTGAATTAAAAGGGTGTAAATATTGGTCAGTCAGACACTTGCCTGCCGCCCCCCTCACAGAAGACAAAAGAGGGTAAAAAATGAGGAAAATTTCCCAGAGTTCAACTGCTCCATTTCTACATGCCCCTGAATGGTATTTAAGTATGTGGCACAGAAAGGTGCGTTTATTCCCGAGGATGAGGTATATTGTGCACAGACTGTAGTTAATACAACATGTCTCTGCACATCTTGTACAGGTAGTTATGTGTGCATCGTGACTGACAAATATTGCAAACCCTTCTGCGGAATCTATCCTGAGATACGAAAGTACTGAAGGCTACAGGTGTACGTTTCAGAAAAGCAAACAAAAATAGACAACCATTGAAATGCCAGCAGCAAGAAGAGAAACAAAAGCAGTCTGTTCAAAGTGTAAAATGTGAAAGTGCTGTGTTTCCTAAACTTGTGTAAGAAACTACTCGGAACTCGTAATGGTTCAGTACATTCATTCAGCAAAGAAGGTTTCATTTCGAAAGTTCGAAACTGTCGCTTAAAGAGGAGGATGTTTTTGGACAGGGGGAGCTGTTAACCCTGTGATAAAAAATACATAAATCATTCAAATCAAATCAAATAAATACGTTGAAATGGCATGCACCATAGTTATTCAGACAGCTGATGATAAAGTAGGTTGCAGAATGTACAGTAACCACAAGATTAACAACAGAGATTATTTCAACTTGAAGATTATTCTCTACATCTAGGGGCTAAAGATTTAAGTGCTGCAAACAAATTCCAGTCGTGGCCTTCAGTGCAATAATTCGTAAGTGCCAATTATAGGGGACCATATTTAAACATAATAGAATCTGCTTAGACTAGTAGAACAAATTATCTAGCAGTTGCTACTGATCTACTAGTAATTTACTAGTGGGGAAACGGAGTAGTACTTTAAACCACATTGATTGATAAATACCCCAATTAATTTGATTGTTTAAATGACCAAACTAAGTCACTTCAAACGCTGATCGTTGATAAAGTGTTGGTGCATTTGATGCTGGATCACCTAAACAGATTTACACTCGAGAGAAAGTTCTTCATTATCAAACTATAAACACAAGGCTTACTATTTATAATTCTTCTATTTGCTTCATAATCAATTGTAGAAGTTCAGTAGTACGCAATAAAAATTTGACTGTTTTACAAACCACATCTATGTAGTACATCACTGGTTTACTGCTGTGTTATCTCTGCGTTCATATAAATAACCTAATCACTACTCACCACTAGCGTCTTCGCATGGTTACGACATAAATGAAAATCCATTAACAAGGCCAATATTTAAATTGTTCCCTGATAAATGTTTTAGATAATTAACATAAAAATGGCTTACCACTAAATTGTTGTAGCAAATTCCTAATATATACATTTTGCACAAGCCTAGTATAAGGTGAGAATCGTAGTTCGCCACCAAGTGCCAGAATTAAATATTTATTTAACCAGCCTCCACTAAACCGGTGCATGCCATTTACACAAACGATTCAAATTAAATAAGTAAATAAATAAAGAGGTACGTTACATTACAGTGTTTTTATCAGTTTCAACAGAAACCCTGAAGTTTGAAATATCATTTTTTTTTGTCACAGACTGGGTGAGCACCAGGCAGTGATAGACCAGAATGCCCTTCTAACAACATCAAAGTGGAGCATGCCATTCCAAAAGCCTTCTTTCTGAAATCTTTATATATACATTAGACAACACAGTTTAGATTGGGAAAAGGGGCAATGTGACAATAGACAGTGATGGCAACAATACACAATTCTGAGAATTCAAGCAGTTGACCACTATATATTGAAGAGGTATTTTTTTTACCAAAAAAAGAGCATGTTTGGATCTAAGCTGCAGGATGGAGGGGGGAGGGGTGTCGAAACATTCCCCGGTTGATCTTGTTAGTCTCCTTAATGCTATCTGCTACTGCAAAAGCTACTTTAAAACACACATCCAAACATAATCGCTTTTTATTTTGAAACAAAGTGCTATTTTAGAGAGGTCTCAGAAAATTCCCAACTGGCCAGTTGTTTCAAATGATAAAATCCCACCGATATTTGCAATCCATGGCTCAGCTCAACCCAACCTACGCCCGGTATAAAGCCCTGCCCCTGACCCAACTCACTGACTGAGATTGTGTCACAGGTTCCACTTCAAGTAAGATCTGCATTGTTTCTCTAAAAACACGATCGCTATATTTGTCTCAGTTGCCCTGAGTTTTACATGAGGAAAAGAAACTATTCTGAGACAAGAATTGTCTCTCTGTCGAAATGCAAATTTTTAATATATTAGGGTTATATGGCCATAACCCAATCCTATATTTACCCCCACCTATATTTCACCCTCCCCCAAACCAACCCTCGGCAAAAAATGCTCTTCTTTTTATAAATATACACGTCAGTGACTGACTATAAGCAGCGATGAAGGAATGGTAAGAAACAGCCAAAAGTTGACTGAGTACACACTCCCTTGAATAATTTAAGTAGAAAGAAGTGAATTGAAAACACATTCCTGTTCTGTGTGGTTCAAGTCTGCATTGTCCCTTCAGGGGCGCAGAAATCCATTTACGAGTCTCTCAACAAGAGAAAAGAGTATTATAAAATGAGTATTATGTAGTATGCCAGACAGAACAGTAAGTGCGTAATGCAAGCAATGTCGAGGTAATCAGGTCTAATTGCCAGATTTAGGCTCTGGCGAGCGCCAGACTGAAAGTGTAGTGCAAAAGAAAGCGCTAGAGTTAAACAAAAGTTTAGATACAGAAACGTAAAAAAAAAACCTTTTGTTAAACATTACAAACATGCATCCCTGAATGACCAATCCTAAACTTCATTTTTTAAATGGACATGTCTAATTCTTAGTCTGTTTCAATGGTGCAGAATATAAAAGGAGGAAACTATGAAGAGTTGAAAGCAATTTTTTACCTGGTAATAGAGAAAAAGGGGCCCTAGAGACAGATCCCTGGTGAGAATCTGTGTCAACTCCATTTGAAATAAATTAGATTTAGAGATTTATTTTATAAACCTACCAATCAGATTAGATAAATTTGTTTTTGAAGGGTTAAATTCCTTGCGCGCAACCCTTTCAAACCCCACTTCTCATTTCTCAAAATGGCATGCCGTCCAAAATGCGTCAGCTCTAATGGTGCAGCTCCAAAAGTTCAGATGAAGGGGGGAAATTAAGGGTTTATCTGCTCGCTTTTTTTCTTTAATAAAACGTCTCTGTTGTTACTCTCTTATGGCTTATTACGCATTTGTTGCTTAACGTTGTAAAAAACTTCAACAAATGCTTGCAGTGTCAACATGACCACTGAGATAACTGCCAATTTGTTTCTTATCCCAAGTTGTCAGGCTTAAATCCTCACATATATTCCTGCAGTTGTGCTCACCCAGATACTGCAAGTAAATTGGCACAATTAAAGCCCCATCCCTAATTCCAAATCATTTTAGTTTTTTTTTGTTTTTGTCATAATTTAAAACGTTTCCGTTTTATGAGGTGTTCTGTGTAGTCTACTCGACTTTGTCTCCTGTCATCTGCAAGACATCCACTTGGGTCGCAACGGGTGTGGTAGCAGGCGTCGATGTGGATTCAGTTTCGGCGGTGATCCCAGAGTCCTGCCCCTCGGCCCTCATCATCAGTTTAAGCTTTTTCTTTGGTGGGTTCTTCAATGTGCCCATCCTCTCTTTCACCTTGTACTCCAAGGTACTGTGGGGAATACCGTAGATGTTTTGCGCCTT